>PVIA01006176.1:0-101569 GCA_004024845.1 Tonatia bakeri
AACTTAGGTGATTTAAACTGTTCAAAAGATATTTTCTCACTTATTAGGAAAAGAACACAAATGCCAACCAAGCAGATTTGGTCGAAATTTCATGCGTCTTAGTAATCGTAACACTTTCATGGAAATAGAAAATAATTAATTTCATACGAAGTAACATTCTTTAAAATTGCAGAATCTTTTACACCAGTCGCCCATGATATTTAGTACTGTGCTTGCTTTGTGACTGAAGGTAGATGAAAGCCAACATAAATGCCAAGGTCGATTTTCTATTGGGTTGAATCAAAGGCGAACACACTTTGCAGTAATCTTAGAATAGTCAATGCAGTTCCGTTCCTTACCTCTTTTGTTGAGTACTACTTCCTTAGTCAGCTGCAAACTCTCAAGGCAGGTCATGCATTTTAAAATTTGGGATAGGCCAAAAAATGAAAACGTGTTTGCCAGTTTATTTTCCTAAAGGTAAAATTTCCATACGAAGCCATCATTTGAAGGTTTAAATTTCTGAGCTTATCATGCATGCATATTTCAAATGTTGTAGTCAAGTAAATTAGGGGTTCCAGCTAATACTGAAAACCTGCGGTTTCCCTCCCTGCTCCTGGAGGACGCCGGTCAAGCCCCCACAGGAGACTGAGCGCAGGGTCTTTACCCAGCAAGCGCAATGTAATTTTTATACCTAATTACAATCGTAGCGGATTTCCAATTCAGATCTCTGCATGATTACCATGAATGGGTGAAAACACAAAAGAGAAGTTGCTAGGGTAGATTTAATTATAAAGCGAGTTTATTGGGTCATTTTTGGAAGTGAAAAATTGGATTGTGAGGTTTGTGACTCAGTAAGATATGTAGTGCCGCCTTCTCCTCTCTCGAGGCCTCACTCCAGTGTACAATACCATTGAATCAACTGTTCGGTGTAGAAAAGTGGGCGTCATAAAACAAAGAAGATGATGGAACTAATTAATGGCGTGGTCCTGTGAGGGCCATCATTCGGCCTCCTGGCGCCGTGTGGCAGGCCGAGTGCTCCCCACAGTACACACGCACACCCCCTGTCTGCACTCATTGTTCTCGAGGGATCCATTCCCCGCCTGTTACATCTCTATGTGTTTTATCATCACAGACATCACTGCAGCCACAACAGTTTTGGTGCTTGCAGGAATGAGTTTCCATAGAAAGCGGCACAAGTAGTGCATTGACCCTTTTAGTTAGGTAGTAAGGATCAAGCAGGTCAGTTAAGCTTGCTTACCACCTTTTGTTTTAAAGATTTTATTTATTTTATTTTTAGAGAGGGGAAGGAAGAGAGAGAGAGAGAGAGAGAGAGAGACATCAATGTGTGGTTGGCTCTCATGTGCTCCCAACTGGGGACCTGGCCTGCAACCCAGGCATGTTCTCTGACTGGGAATCGAACCAGCGACACTTTGGTTCACAGGCCAGTGCTCAACCCACTGAGCCACACCAGCCAGGGCCTTTTTTTTTTTAATGCAAGTAAGCAGGATATATTAACTAGCTATGGCGTGGCTCATCCTAGGGAGCCATACTGATGTCTCAGCCTTCGTGACTTATCTAAGGAGCACCATGCCTGTGTGTGCACAGGGCTTAGCTAGTTGGAATGGGCAGTGCTTGTCCACAACTGCTCTTCATTCAGGTCCCTATGCAGCTGCGGTGCCCACATCTGCATGTCCTTCCCTTCCCCGGATGGTGCTTCCCCACCAGCCAGGCCAGAGCCACTCCAGGGTTCCTGGCCAGACTGGGTGCTATGGGCCTGCTACCACCTTTGCCCAGCTTTGACTGGCCCCTTTCCTGTTCTGTAGAAATGCACTTGGGTGGGAAACCGAGCGGCCACAGTGGACTACTTCCCCAGATGCTCTGCACGTGCAGAATTGGTTTGTTTTCTTTTGGAAGTCGTTGCACAGCTCATGAAGGAAGGGAAAGCCCTGTGAGTGAGCATCTCAGAAGGCGGTCTGTCCATTTTCCAGGTTAGGGGGAAAGGAAATCAGGAGTGGGTAGGTGAGAAAATGAAAGATGAAGAGAGAAGCCGAGGAGGGGAGTGATGTGGTGACAAGCATGCAGGGTTTCTGCCAGGCCTGGGTTCGAGTCTTGGCCTGCCCTTTCCAGGTTGTGTGACGTTGAGGGCAGCCCCCTGCTAGGGAGGGATGGGCGTGGGTGAATGCTACTCCATGTCCTATCTCCGGTTGGACACTTCTTCAGGTGACCCCCTGGAAGTGAGCCCCATTTGCACATGACAGCTTCACTTCCACACCTTTTATGAAGACTTTCTACCCTTCAGGGCTCCCCTTTCCTACTCTTTCACATGGACTTCTTGGGGTCACCTTCCGAATAAATGTCTGTATCCGCCTCCTAGGCTCAGACTCTGCTTCTGGGGAGCCCAGAGGAAGATACTGAGCCCTGGGTCCTCACCCAAAAGAGGAGACTCCCACCCTGCTCTAGTGGGTTGCCCGGAGGCTCAGGGGTCAGCATCTGCACATGCCCGGCCCAGCTCCTTACACAGCAAAAAGTCTGCAAATCTGATTCTCTTCTTCCCTCTCCTGGGCAGCTAAGTGTTTCATTAAAAATGACTTGGGTTTGCTTTAGCAATAAATTAGAAAGCAGCAATCTCATTGTCTTACTAAACAATAAAAATTATAAAACTAAAAAATAATTTGAATGACTATGAAAAACAATTTTTCATACAACTTTGAATTATGCTCAGGAGTGGTCATTTCTGAGTCTGCTTTCCCTAAATGTTGGGTTCCTGGCCGTTCACTCCCAGAAGGCAGCCTGGTACAGCTGTCCCTCAGTATCCATGAGGACTTGTTTCCAGGACCCCTGCAGATACCAAAATTTGAGCATGCTCCAGCCTCTCATACAAAATGGTGTAGTATTTGCAAATAACCTACACACATCCTCCCATGTACTTTAAATCATCTATACATTACTTATAATACCTAATACAATATAAATAGTTATACTGTATTGTTTAGGGAATAACGATAAGAAAAAAATCTGTCCATGTTCAGTACAGATGCAACCATGTCAGCAGGAATGTGACTCTTCTCCCTGATGTGTTGGGTCCAGGGCTGGTCGAATCTGCAGGTGCACAACCCGCACATACAGGTGGCCAACACTACTCAGAAAGAAGGAAGCTTTTTCCCATTTTGTTTTCCAGAGAAGCCAGTCTTCTGCCTGTTAATAGAAACCAAACAGCTGGCGCTCTGACAGGAAAGCCCTGGTTTTTATATAGAAACTGTAAGAACATCAGCAGAGGAAGCAGGAGCTCAGGCAGTTGTTTCAAGTGTGTGCGTCTCTTGGCCATCCAAGCTGAATATTTCCTGAGGGCCTGGGAATAAGCCACGTGGAGTTCAAGGCGCTTGATCTACTTTTGGTTTTGGTCAGGTATCCAGAAATTTGTATTCGTTACCTTTACTCTCTTAATCAGGTGTGACCGAAAAAAACCTCACTTATTACTTATATGCCTGACTAAAAGACGTCTTGGCCAGCGGGACAGGTCTCGAGGGGCCGGGGGGGATGATTGTGAGCTGTGTTCAGGTTCTGTGCTTTTTCTAGAAAATAAGCATCCTACTGGCATCAGGGAAGTGGTTCTCACAGTTCACAGTGCATACAACTCACCTGATGAGCTTGTGAACATGTGAATTCCTGGGTCCTGCTAGAGTGCGGCCTTCAGGAGGGCTGGGGTAATGCAAGGTCCCATTCAACGGAGCTTATTGGTACTGCCTGTGGCTATTAGTCTCAGGCAGGCAGGGTGGGTCTGAACTCGAGCATAGGACCTTCTATTTTCTGAATCCTTCTGCGCCAAGGGTTTGAGGATTAAATGAGACAGTATGGGTCAAGTTCCCAGTAAATCCTAGCTATTGTGCGCGTATGTTGCTATTCTCTGAATTAGGGCCACCCCTGGCGCGGCCAGTCAGCTTGCTCACCTTGTTTGTTCCTCCAACTGTCCCTTCAGTGTATTGAGTGCACGGGGGAACAAAGAACTTGCAGCAGTCATGGCTTTGCTGTCATATTTCCGTGAGACTCTGTGTAGACTCTGTGTAGAGCAGGACAAAAAAACCATGGAGGACAGATGAGTGTTGAATGTTAGTTTTCTTTGTTTCTCTAAGAAATGAATGACCCTTGGATTCTCTCGCATTTAAGGGTTTGAATTTCTGCCTTCGTGATCCCTTGTAGAAAGCAAGGAACTGTCCACAGGCTGTATTTGACTTGAGTGGAAATATCATCTGTGAAGACTCTTTATAGAGAATTAATTTTACCCCTGGAATTCCCTCAAGAGCCTGGTGTTATTTTTAAGCCAACAAGGCAACCATTGAAGGGATTGGACACGCCAGCCCTGTTTATATTGGATTCTCATTAATGCTATTTTTGTGATTTAAGTAGGAAAATCTCTTTTCTAGTGTATGCCATCTTTTGAAAACTTCCAACAGCTTTCAACAGAGTTTCATTGGGCATGGAGCTCCTGAACAAAGTGTGTCCATAAGCACGGGACGTGCCTTGTGGCGTGCATGCATTTCCCGTCTACAAACGGCTATTCGTATCGCCATTGTTAAAATCGGGGGTTTATTTAACAGGAGACAAAACAGAAGAGGCCGCTCTGTTCCTTCTCCCATTTAGACATGATGAACCCAGCAAACACTTACCGATGATGAAGGTAATTGCAGCCTGAGGTTCTTTTTTTAATCTCTCACCCCACTTTGAATCACTCCCTTTTTAAATTGATGCATGAGTCGTGTCGAGTCTCAAGCTACCAGAAGCCACTTAGATGCAAATTTGCTCTTTGGAAGAAATTGCTCCGGGAATGTATGTGTGTGTCTGCTATACACCTTTCCACCGGAGGAAGGCTTGCAGAGCCAGCTCTGATGTGGCAAACCCTCTTATTTCCTGTTTACGAGAGTGAGGGTATTTGCCTTCCAGAACCGGGTTTGGGATGACTAACAACAGTTAGCTCAGAGAATGCTCTGTTTGTGTATAAAACTGCAACTACGGAGTCTGTCTGGCTGACACCCAGATCCCCAGATGTAAAAACATATTAGTGTTCCTAAAGATGATTGGCGTATTTAAAAAAAAAAAAATGGAATCTGACTGGGAAAGACTAGTTTTACCAGAATACGGAGAGCTTTGGCCTCACAATTTAGGGTTTCTTAATCACCGTGTGGAAGGTAGTTTTCAGTCTCCTCTGGAAGTGAGCACGTGGTCTTCTGTCGGCAGTGAGGGAATTCCGGTCCTGGGATCCCAACTCCCTTATAAAACTTAGTGTTGTTGGGGAATGTGGTTTTCTTTTTCTCATTCTCAGTCATTCATTTGTTTACTTGTTTAACAAAATAAGCAATAACATTTTGTTAAATGTTGCAGGCTCATAAAGTTGAATTAGACATCATTTTCTAGAAGTTTGTAGTAGAGTGGGAACAGTGAAACACTTGGAAATAGTAATTTATGATGTACAAACACAACCTTACAATACAAAGAATAAGAGGTCCGGCAGAGAAGTAGAATCCCACTGGTTTATGTGTTTATTTTGAGCAACAGGGGCCGGAAGAGAGGTGTGAGCATCAGAGAGAGGTTTCTGGAAAGGTCAGATCAAGAGCATTTGACCTGAGCTGCAGACGCACAGGCTGCGGATTGGGAAGTGTATGGTGGGGCATCAACCAGGGGCACAGGCCAGAAGCAGAGGTCCCCCGGCTTGTGTGGGAAGATAAAATGGGAATAAAAATTGGAAAGTCTCTCGGGGCCACATTGTGGAAAACTCCTACTTCCAGGAATTTATAATAGGACATGGCAGGTCCCTAAAAGCAGCTAGCGAGAACTGCCTTATTTTCCCCCACCTTCTATGAAATACAGATTTTTCTGGTCCTTTGGTGACCACTGAAGTGTGGCTTGAGGTGCTCGCAGGCAGATACTGTGCTCCTGCAGATCAGCTCTGTTTTTCCGCTATTGCATCATTCCCTCAGGGCTTAAAGATTGTTGCTTTTCATGGCCAGAAGCACCTTGTAAAATAAATGCTGGGTAAATGTTTGGGGGGAAAGGAGAAATTCCTGCAGGCGCCTTATGAAACCCACATGCCCCTCAGCATTGTGAAGCCCTATCTGTTAACGGTGTGGTTGGTCCTCACAAGTCACCTGCAGGTGCAGCAGCCCCGCTGGCCAGTGGCAGGGACGGCCAGTGGGGAGAGACACTCTGTAGCAGAGAAGACACGGCAACGTGGCAGCTGAGCGAGAAGCTGACAAATAAAGTTTGCCAGCATTTTCAGTAAAAACTAGTCCTGTATTCTCTCTCCTACATTAATTGCAAATACATCGTTCAGGTAAGAGTCTACAGAGTTTCTCTGGAGCACACTATGTGACGTTTCTGTCGGATATGTCGCTTCTAATAGGCCTTTGAGAACTCAGGATGCCGGGGTGAAATATAGTCACCCAGGCCTGCAGAGTGAGTGAGATCCCAGGGGAGCCGCTGTTCCGTGAAGCTGCTGTGACCGCTGCTGGGAAGAGGACACTTTATGGCCTGTTACATAGAGCGGGGAACAGAGACATGACTATCACTGTGTTACGAGTACCCGTTGCTCAGGGATGCTTGTCTGCATTTCCATTTCTGTTCCCCTTCTTCTACAATGGGCTTAAAGCTGAATTACATTCCTGACCCATTTCTCTCTGTGAAAGAATTGAGACCATCGGGAAAGACCAAGCGTGTGCACATATCCTTATTAACTCTTACTTCTAGAGACAGCCATGTTGTGACTATATCTTTGTTTTTTGGGTTGGTAATACATGTACATGGTATGAAAATTAGCAGTGTAAGAGGTTAAACTGTGATAGGTAAGTCCTGCTAAGCTATATAGCGAAGTGATTAAGAGTATGGACACTAACCAGGCCAGCTGGGTTCAAGTCCCGGCTCCAGGTTCACCCAGCTGTGTGGCATTGGGTGGGCAAGTCACTTGAACTCACCATGCTTAGTTTTTGTACAGTTTTTGCAACTGTACAAAGGTCTAGATTTTTATGGAAAGACTAGATACTTTCTGGGCAGAGTAAAGGCCACAGAAGTGTTAAATAAATACAGTAGGTAAATTTTTCTCACCCTGTGCTTAGCTACCCAGTTTCTCTCTCAGAGGTAATCATTCTTCCTAGTTTCTTTCTCATCATGGCCTGGAGACTCTTAAATTTTAGGGAAAATGGTGGGTTATTCTCCTGCTTTATTTTTACTGCATTATCTTAGTACATGGCTGTGGCAGGCAAAATAATGCCTGCCCCCCCAGGAGTGTCTCCGTGAAGGCAAGGCAATCGTGAAGATCTTTGTAAGAGGAAGGCAGGACAGAGAAGGAGATGTCACGGTAGGAGCAGAGGCGATGCGGGCCCACGAACCAAGGAAAGCAGGTGGTCTTGAGAAGCTGGAAAAGGCGCGAAAATGGTTTCTCCTTTAGAGCTTCTCAAAGGGGTGCATTCCTGTTAACCTCGGCTTCTCCACTCCACCCCGAACTGTGAGATCATACGCGTGTGCGTAAGAGCCGGGTTTGATGGCAGAAACACAAAAAGGAAACCCCTCATCTTCAGGGCGCTACAGTGCGTGTGTGTGGTGGGCGGGCGGGGGGGCGGGTAGAGGCTCGAACAGACCACAGTCACAGTCCGTCGTCATCGCCGTTGCTATAGTTCCGCAGTTCCTAAACATGCTGGTCTCCAGATCCTTTACTGTTAAAAATGATCAGAGCTGCAGCTATGTGGGTTACATTTATTGGTATTTACTATATTAGAAATTTAACTGAGAAGTTTGAAAAATATTTATTAACTTAAAGTAACAGTAATGAATCTGCTTTGTGGTAGCACAATAAGCGTATTTTTTTGAAAAGTAGGCCTGCATACCAAAATTAAAAAAAAAAAAACTAGTGAGCATGGTATTGTTTTACACTGTTTGCACATCTCTTTAACGTGCATCTTAATAGAAAACAACGGAATTTTTATTATTGGCTTCTGCATTCAATCTGTTGTGATACATTGTTTTGGTGGAAATAATTTGAAGAAAATGCAGACTCACATAGATATGCGAGGTCTGTCCAGAAGGTATCCAGCCATATGATATGAAAAATAGAGACATTTATTGAAGAAGATACAAGAAACATCGTACATAGGACGATAATACCTCAGGTCCCTACCACATAGGCTGGACCAATTGCAAGGGGGTGCTGTCTGTGGGCAGCTGGGGGAGACCAGGTGTTCGTTCTGGACACTCTGTGTTAAGCTTCTATATGTATAGTGAGTATTCCACCTGCTTCCCAAATAGTTTCAAAATGGCCTATACTGAAAGCCCCTCCACAAAATCCCGCAAAATCCATCAAAATTAACGACATCAAGGGAAAGGGAGGAGATCTGAATGACAGATCACCTACTTTAAAGATTTCTACCCAGAGTGCAAGGCAAAAACACGTTTGTTTATGGGAGAAATCAATAACGTTTGAAATACAAGTACAGCAAATCAATTACTTTCATTTCAAACCTTTCAGTTATGATTTGTTGCATCTTATAAATTTATTTCTGATCCTGCAGGTCTCAGCTCTGATTAGCTATTTATAAATTGTCCATTCCCATATAAAGCCTTTCATGTTTTATTCCTCTTTGCTTTTTGGCCATTAGCATCTTTAACATGTTATGGGAGAATGTGACAGAGTTCAAATTATCCAATTTCGTTACTTGCGAGTAGCTCTGGAAAAACGTATTTGGAAAGAGACGTGAAATTGCTAGCAAGATTATTCTGAGTCTTCTGCGAGGGGCCCTGGCAGCTGCCTGTGGAGGGTGGACGCACGCTGGACCACGTGGGGCGGTCTGTAGAATGCCCTTCCTTCCCGAGTCTCCCGACAGGCTTCCTCTGGAATCGGGAATGCCCAGGGAGGCACTCAGAAGCTTCTAAACAGAAGGACATGCTGTTCTCAACTTTTCTCCACCTACCTTTCCAACACCAGTTCTTTACTCCTAAAGCGCCACTTGTGAGTCTAATTCTGATGTTCATGTTTCAATTGATAAATGGCCACATCACACTCCTGTGCAGTTTGGGCATCTTTGCATGTTAATACCAACAAAATGGCTGTTTACTGAATTTCCTCAGTATTATTTTATAAAAAAAATAATTGAAGAAAAGGGGGATGACAGGGTTGATGAGAAGCCTAGGTTTCATGAGCTTCATACCTGTGACCTCAGAATGCCGGTCACCAGGTGAGCCCAGCTAGCGAGCCTGTCACCTCATGTGGATGGCCTTTGACCTTCTGCAGGCCAATGTGCGTCTACTGGGGAAGGAGGAATGGAAGATTAAGACGCTTATTGGGTGTGTTTAAAAGATGAGGTGCAAGTAGAAATTTTACAATTCGCTGAGATCTCTGGGAATAGAAGTCTTCACGGAAGATACAAACTGAATTTTTGTGCCTCTCTGTTAGGACTGTATTGCAAAAGAAATGGGGGGTGTCTTGCAGGTCACCTTGGAGTGATCGTGGATTCTTCTTCCTCTTTTGAACTCAAAATATTTTGTTTATGTACCTGAAATGGAAGGTAAGACTTATTGCCTTGCAACATCGTGTGTGTTTGTCACAATTTGTCTACTGGGTTGAAAACCCCTTGAGAAACAGGGACTTTGAAGAATACAAAGCTGTATAAGACACGGCAGCTGACGCAATTCTTGGTAATAGCAGGCATTTCATTCAAATATCCAGTAAATGGAAGGACAGTTGTTAGGAGTCTCAACTCAAAGTGAAGGTGGTGGTCTGAGAGGGGTCCTGGGGTGTAAAAAGAATCCTTGGTGCTTCCAGGTCCATTTTTATAACTCCGGTTGCAAGGGACTTGTGCAGAGACTGGCACATGTGCGCAGGGGACTCCGGGCTGTTGCCTGACCCTACTGGGCTGAGAACCGTTCCACCCAGCTCCAGTCTGGCTGGTGTCCTGGGCGGACGTGGGGCCCGGCCCACGCCCCTTCTCTGTGTGGCTCTGCCCCTCTCGTGGGCTGGCTGACCAGTGCCCGTGGCGTAGGGTTATTTTGGCCGACAGATCCAAACCAAAACTGAAAGAGAGCAGTAGCTTCTGTACCCCCAGTGCAGGTCGGTGCGACGTGGGAGGTGTGTTAGGTTGCACGTGAGAGAGGTAATGGGAATGACGCCTGTGGGTCTGGAGGAAGGGGATCCTGGCTTCTGGCTCTGGGCCTCGTGCTTGACCTTGGGCAGGTTTCTCCAACTCCTATTTCCCTAACCCTTGAAATGAAGGATTAGACAAAACAGTTTAGTGTTTTTACTTCCTCTCTCTCAAGTTCAGTTATTTAATATAATTAAAGCCACAATTTACATGGCTATAGGAACATGCATTTCTTACAGAAGTTTGTGGGGGGGAAAAGTAATGGATTGAGCTTTCCGTTTTGTAACAAATCTCATTACCTCTTTAAATAGAAGCAGGTCCTGACCGCCCTAGAGAAGAGTCAGTTAGGGCTTCATAATAATAGCAGGCTGTCCAGAACAGAAAGATCCCTGAGAACTGTATAAACACATTAATTAGCCCTTACGTCCCCCTGATGGAGCAAAGCTGTTATTATCATTTGACTTTTCACAGCTGGGTAAACCAAGGCACAGTGACACATCAAGTTGCTAGTAACTTGGACAAGGTCATGGGGAATGTGGGTAGGGCGAGAACCACATCATGTTTTTCCTTCGCGCAGGGGAAAATGTCTGCATTTTAACCACTTTTTTTCCTTCTAAAGATTTCTCTATTAACACACCTGGAGTAAAATCCAGTAATAATGTGCCCTTCAGTGAAGCAGATCTAAATGTAACGGGCTTGGTGATGGCTCTGCCCTGGGTTCTTATCTGGGGGCTGGGGGACTATCAGAAACTGATACCTTGCAATCATTCCAGGCTTTCTCCATTGAGGGAAAGGTAGGTTATTTAGTGTGGATTCAGTGTCTTCATTCAGGTGTCTTATTTGGTAATTCACATGGATTTTCATTAACCTTGCAGTAATGTGAGCATATATTTTGTGTCATTTGGTTCTTTGGAAACGTACACAGTTCAGTGATTTTTAGTACCTTCACAGAGTTGTGCAAACATAACCACTGTCTAATTCCAGAACATTTTTACCGCCTCAGAAAGAAACCCCGTACTCATCAGCAGTCCCCCCGAATGCCCCCAGCCCCCAGCCCCTGACAACCACTGACCTACGAGCTGCTGCTGTGGATCTGCCTGATCTGGATATTTTATATGTACGAATGGAATCATCCAACCTAGCCCTTCGTGTCTGGCTTCCTTCATTTAGTTTAATGTTTTCTAGGTTCATCAGTGTGGTAGCGTGAATCAGTACTTCATTATTTCCCTTTATGGCCAAATAATATTTTATTTTACCTCCTTGTCACCCACAGGACTGTAGTGCTTGCTGAAAGGAGGTGTCACGCTGGCTTTCCTTTCCTGTAGCACAGAAATCTTATGTGCACTTTTTAAAAAGATTTCTTCTCAGGGTCTTTGAATAGAATTGCAACAAAGCAGTTTGTAAGGGTTTTGCACTTAAACTGTACTTTATTAAAGTTCTTTAAGTGTCTCCAACACAGGAGTAGCTGTTGTATGCCCCCGAGTGTAATTAGCGTGGCATCTGGGTGGTTCTCCTCGCTGTGGTGGGAATCAGTTGCTGGTAGACCAAAACCTTGGCTGAAGATCCCTTTTACCGTTGACCTTGTATTTTTCTTTAGGGACCCTGATTACATGCAGTGGGAGGCCCTTCGCCAAGCTCTTGCCTGTGCCACAGGCTTATCCCGGGTCTGCTCATTTCCTTTCCCCGCCTTCCAGGGCAGCCTTCCCTCCGCTAGGTTGTGATCAACAGGGAGGTGGCCAGAAGCACTGTCCTACCCTGAAGATACCTGCCACATTCCCGTCCCTAGAAGCATCAGTTCAGACCCCGAGGGTGTTTATCACAACATAATTGAATCAAATCATGGCAGCATGGTATCATGAAACATTTACTGCTGGTATTTATACCTCTCTGTTTATCTCCAGAGAGACTGCATTGTCAAGAACATCCCCAATTGGCCATGACCTCAGGTTAAATGGACATGGAAGATTTATGGAGTTTACATTTTTCTGGCACGGTGTTTGCTATAATAGAATTTACTTCTCTGCAGGCTTTAACCGTGACATTCAAACTGCTGTCTTGAATTCCCGTGGCACAGGAATAATAACAATAAAGAAAAGTAGGTTAATTTTTATATAGGAAGCCACAGAATAGTAATGTGGTCTCTTGGTGAATGGTGCAGTTTGGACTTGACAAGCCTTTGAATGTGGACAACTCAAAGTTATTTGTTTTCTCTTGTCCATCCATTTCTATTACTTCATTTAACTGGCTTTATTTTCGTTTTGTCTCACTGACTGGCGAAGGGCACTATTTGCCTGGATGACAGAGCACAGCAAATGTGCCTAATGGCCGATGTCACCAACCACTGCGTATTCTGTAAAAGCCTGAGAAAAATTGAGGGTAATCAGAATTAATTAACAATGATCATTGTTATACAAAGTTAGCAGGTTTTAAATTTTGGAGATTTTAACCTCTTCTTTGCACATCGGCTCCACACTCAAAGCACACCTGACACCATGGTGAACGTGCCGTAAGCACTAGTACAGGGTGTCATGGCGGGGAAGCTTGGAGAGCTGAGGAAAGTCCTCATTTTGCATTTGCAAAATGCTGAGTCCTTACACGGGCAGCTTTGATGTATGAAAACCTTTGCTAACAGTTGCATTCAATTTTTTAAAATAAATAAGAAGGAGTTGAATCGGATAATTTCTAACTTTCTTTTCAGATTTAAAATTCATTGATTTTCTATAAGCAGTTCATTTGTGGAGTTACATAGTGGGAATTCTGAGAAAATGAACAGATAAGTTGAATAAATCCAATAGGTTAAGAACATAATGTAAGTAGATATACAACTATTCAGTGTCAAAGATGTACAATTTTTTTAAAGATTTTATTTATTTACTTTTAGAGAGAGGGGAAAGGAGGAAGAAAGACAGGGAGAGAAACATCAATGTGTGGTTGCCTCTCACGTGGCCCCCAATGGGGACCTGGTCTGCAACCCAGGCATGTGCCCTGACCAGTTATCAAACCGGTGACCCTTTTGGTTCGCAGCCTGCGCTCAGTCCACTGAGCCACACCAGCCGGGGATAAAGACGTACAATTCTAAAGCTACGAGTGATTATTAGATTTTCTTTTCTCTCCATGGGAAATTTCTGTAGCTTTCACCTTGGGGGGTGGGGTCCTAAGGGTTAATGATTTAATTGACTAAAGCCTTTCTGAGCCCAAGATGCCAGTCGCAGTTAAGTACGCTGCACTGTGTATCTAAATGCTCTCTTTCTACTTGCTCTAGTGAGCAAATTTCATTTTCTCCCACAGGTGAAGGAGCTGGCATTCACTTTGCACTTGCTCTGGGCTGTGGCCTTTTTAGTATATTTTGCATCCACCGATGTCACAGACCCTCCCTGAGGGAAAGTTGAGGTCTTGGCCACAGACAGAGGCAGAGATGGCTTCTGGCAGCAGGGACACTGCCCAACAGTGATATTTTGGAAATTTACGAGTCTGTTTTTGGTTTTCATAATGAATTGGGGGAAAGCGGCATTTCGTGGTCAGGGCCCTGGTTACGGAATGTCCTGCTAGCTCAAGTGAATCCCACCCATTGCAGAATTGTTCTGCTTGGACATCTGTGTAGGTGAAAAACATGTGTGTAATTACTTGAGCCAAAAACAGTCTGTTATAAGAATAAACATGAATTATTCCCTGCCCCCCTCCAGCTATGGGCTACTTAGAATCTTCTAGGAATGCCACAACCCAATACACCTAGAGAAGCTTTCTTCTTCACTTTGTCCAGAACTTTGTCAGGAATTTGTGTCTTTTTGGAAAACCACGGTACTGGTGACAATACCCCACATGTGCTTGAACCTTCACTGAGAGACACTCTGTGGTCGCTTCGTGGTCAGCCTGAGACATTGAACCTGTTCTCTGTGGTGCGGGCATCGGAGGGCTTCCCGCAGCTTCTGGAGCCGTTGTGCCCGAGCATTCCCATGCTGAAACATATTTACTTAAACTACCAATAATTTTTCACTTATTTTTCTTTTTGTATTGCTATTAATGCTTTTTGTGAAATTATGTATGGCAGTCGATTACATTAGGAGTGAATTTTATTTCAGGGTAGTAAAGGTACATATTGTCAGAGACAGGGCTTTGGGTCCGAGAGCACTGAGGACCTGCGTGCTACTGTATGCTTTGCAGCACAAAAAGGCACAGTTTGAAAAGAATTTCCATCCTCATTGTCCTTTGGACTTCAAGGGAGCCCTCAGCCCACAAACTGAAGCAGAGTTTTTCCTGATGCTCCGACTACCACCATTAATTTATCAGCAAAAGTCTTACTGCACCTCACAGGGGAAAACAAATGTTCTCTCCTTTTGCCTTCTTGCTTTGGGCCTCCGGATTGATGTTATCTTGAGATTTTTAGCTCAGTTCCTCTTACCGTTGCCGTTTATGAGACCACAGCAGGCTTTCTCAGACTCGGGCAGCGGTTCTAGATGCCTCTTTTCTAGGAACCAGTGGTCTGTGCTCTAGAGGTTGGTCCCACCCAGGCAGACCCCCTCACCCACCCTCTGGCGACCCTGCTGCCTGCAGGCTCTGCTGGCCGTCACTTGGCCGGTGTTCAGGGCCTGGGAGGAACATGCTGCCTCTTCTCTTGCTACCTGGTTGAGTGCAGCTAGATGAGCTGAACATCGAGACTGCCTGTTGAGCAAGTGAGAGACTTTGAGTTGTAAGCAGCAGGCCTGAGACCAGCCAGGAGACCACCGCATGCCTGAGCCCTCTCCCAGGCTCTCCAGCGGCCCCCATTTCCAAAGAACCCCCCTCACACACAGCACAGTCGCACCTTGATAGCCTGGTGCTTCATACGCTGTAGGGTGGGGTGGGCAGCAAAGCCCACACTTCCGCATGCTAACCAGGCGAGGCTGGACTTGGAAGTGACATAGATGTAAACTCTGAATTCACATTATGACCTGTGTGGGCAAGGTGGTCTTAACTTCAGCATTTCCTGATGTTCCTATTTTTAAGTTGAAACCCAGGATGTTGATGGAACACAGGTTTTGCCCTTTACTTGTGAAGGATTTGGGGTTGCAGCCTGCTTGGCTGTGAGTGACGTGCGTGGGACCTGTGCTGACGCCAGCACAGGAAGACAAAGACACTGCGGCAGTAGGTGTCTCCTCCCTGCACCCTCGTGCCACGCTGAGCGGTCCTTCAGGGGCTGGGGGTGTGCAGCAGTGTGGGAGGCAGTCATCCACCTCGATGGCCTGCCTGGTGTGTCCTCACTGTCCAAAAACTGGTTTTGGGTTAAAGGAAAAAGCTGTCTGAGCCCGTTTGCATGGGTGGCACCTGATGTTGGACGGGGCTGGTGGGTGCATAGTACTCAGCACCCAACTGAGGGGAGAATAAATAATAGACGGAGTCGGTCCATGTGGGGAACTGAGCAGAAGCTCTTGTTGGCTGCCTGCTGAGATGTCTGATGTTCCAGAGTGCTGGCCCTCACCCCAAGCTGTTTGTTTCCCCAGGAATAAGATGAGAAAGACAAGAGGGTGTGTTTACGAGATATAAATACCTGTCTTGACTTGATCTTGTTGATTTTTTTTTTTGCATTATTTACAATCAGACCGGCTGAAGACTCCTGAAGCCGGGCTGGACATCGGTGGTGGGGCGTGGTGAGCACAGGGTGGGTAGGAAGCACACGCTTATCGTGGCCTGACGTCTGAAGTGCCCTGACGCACGTCCCAGGGAACACGTCTGCCCAGGAGGCTCTCCCAAGGTGGGAAGCCAGTGTTCTGGCTGGAGGCAGAGGAGGATATATTCACTCCTGTTAGCAGCTGGCGCTCAGGACGTGGGCGGAGTATCGGGGGGCTATACATAGGACAGGATGTCAGCATCCGTGTTTTACCAGCCCACAGTTTTTAAAGATGCTTTGCTATTCTCCTGGAACCTCCTCGATTCTCATTTCTCCTCTAGAAAGAATGCTGGGGACACATTCTTTTTCATGGGGACCAGGACCTGGTGAAGTTCCAGGCTCCAGAACCGGGGTCCATGGCCATGGTCAATGTCAGGCTCAGCTTGTCCTGTGCTTTGTTGTCAGTGCTTTGCTGGGGGGAGGGGCTGGAAAAGGAGTCAGTCCCCACAGAGACTGTGTGTGTCCAGGGCCCCCTTGGCCTCTGTGGATTGGGGCGCTGGGGCAGCTCTGAGAATGCCCAGTGTGTGTGTGGGGGGGGGCTGAGGAATGAACCACCTAGTGCTGCCTCCTCCCCTCGAATCCCCAGAGCCACCAGCCTCCTGGGTGTTGGTTCCTGTGGCCCAGCCCATCCAAGCCGGTGCCTCTGAGAGGATCCCAGTTGCACCCAGGGGCCCCCGAAGGCCCCAGGGCAGCCTCACTGAGTCATAGTGAGGCCTCTCCTTGCTGGGTGGGCAAGGCGTTGAGAGGAAGGGCATCCAGGTAAACATTTTGCCTTTGGAAGGGGTAAAAAGTGGTTTGGGGGATTTTCAGCATTTGAATTCCGGAGTCTTGTGAGTATGTGGAACAGATGACTCAGAATTCACACGACCCCGGCCTTTGACTCACTGTGGTGTTTGTTCAGGCATCCATCTGGCTTGTCCAGGCTCCCAAGCTCTGATGCCCATGCCGTCTCAGGCCTCAGGGGGACTCAGGTCTCCTGCAGCTTTGTGTCGACACAACTGAGCACCTACCTGGCGTGTAGCAGGTGCTATAGAAATCTTCACCATGAGTCCACACATCCACGGGGGTCACGAGTCCTGTACTAGGTATACTCTATGGAAGTACAGGGGCTTTTCATATGCAAGGCACAGGCAGCGGCGATGCAAGCGTGGTTCTGTCTCGGCGGTGCGGTACTTTGCATGTATGGCCCCTGTGGCATTGCTCTTCCTGGATTTCCTCGCACTTCTCTGATGTTGCTCCTCTGTGGAGAGAGGGGCACCTCCCCTGGGAAGCCACACACTGTGCATGGGCGATTCCAGGGTCCCTTTCGTGTGTCACTCCCTGCATCCTCCCTGGGGGCGCCACCCATCCTGTGGCTTCCCTGCCAGGCGTCCTGTGAAGACTCCAGTCCACATCCCTGTGCGTGCACGGGCCACCAGGCTCCTGGGTGTTATCCCTCGGACAGCCCACGTGCACCTTACTCTCTGATCGCAGAGCTAAGTGTAACTCCCACCCCTCGCATTCCCCATGTGCCCTGTCACCGAGGGCAGATGATACCACTCTTCCCTGTGTCTCCTTGTATGAAATGGGCAGCAAAGAGGAGACCTGTGGCATCCACCCACTGAGAGGCCCTGTGTTCACTCTACTTCCTTGTGGTCACTCTAGTCCGTGTGCGTTTGGGTCCTTATACCTCATGCCTGCAGTGTTCCTGTGTCTCGTTTTCCTGCCAAGGTCTTGCCCTCTATGTATTCCTCCATCCCTGGGGCTCCTTCCCTCCCTGCCCACTCGTCCTGCTGCTGCAGCCACACTCAGCAAGTCCCCAGGTCATGCTTATACTTACTACGATTTGCCTTCACTCAGCTGCCTCCATTCAAGGAATTTCCTGTCCCCACTGTGCATCCTGCCTGGTCACCTTCAGCTTTAATGACAAATCCCCCTCAGATGTAAAGACTTGGCTCAAGCGTCTCCTTTGCTATGAAGGCTCTTGGGGCCCCGGGGAGCACTGACTTCCTTCCCAAGGGTCCCCACGTGTGGACTTCTCTCACGTCATCTGTGACTCTTTGTTGTACTGGTGTGTCCGCCTCTCCCTCCCTCACCAGTCGGCTCCCTCTGGACTAGATGCTCACTCTGAGAGTGGGACTGCATCCCATTCATCTTTGTGTCCATGCACCCCACACAGTGCCTGGAACACAGCCGGGTCTCGGAAGGTGCCCGACAGAGGGATGGCTGGAGGGGTGTGCGCGTGCCGAATGCACCCACAGTGCCGGCTGTTGTCTTTGGTGAATACTATTGTCTGGTGTCCCTTCAGCAAAGGAGCACACGGCAGCCTTAGGAGCGTGAGGGAGGATCGCCGTGTAGTTAGGGTCTCATCTTGCTTTCCATGCAGTTTGCCTGCTGGAGATGGACTGCCTCTGTGGTGTCAGGGTCGGGGCCTGGGAGGGGTGAGTCCAGTATCCCCACCTGTCACTGCTCTCCAAAGCTTCCCCAGGATGGCTCATGATTTTGCGATCAGCACTGCCTTACCAGGCGAACTCACTTGACAACCCGAAACAAGGAAGTGTAACTTGGACTCCCGGGTTCTTTTCTGGGTGCAGTTAGGGTGTGGGAAGAAGCAGAAGGAAGGGGAAAATTGGAGCTCCAGAATTCTGCAGACCATTAAGATGTTTTCTTGAAGTGCCCCCTTGTCTTAAAGGCAAGAGCCTGTGTAAGGATTGGTAATGTCAGCGTGGATCACGGACCAGTGTTTCTGTGCATGAATTCCATCAACCTCTCAGGGTCCCCGTAGCCTCTAGGGGTCTCCCAGAGGCCGTTGTCCTTGCTCCCACCAAGTGAAGAGTTTGTAATGTCTCCCCATGTTTTTTTCAGCCTAAACCAACAGGTACGAGCTTGATGACTTCCTGTTGTAGCTGACTGGGATCCCAAAGCACCTGGTTTCACCTGGTTGAGGGGAAAGCCTAGCAAATACAAGAGTCAGAATGAAAACCAATGTTATATTTTGATGGAGGATTGCCTTTCCATCCTTCTTGAATTTTGTAGTTTGAGAACCACTGGAAAGAATTGTTGAGATGGCATGTACTTGTAGGTTGGAAATCCACGTGCTCAATTTTCTTTTAAATTATTCCTTAAACTTTACTCTGGAAGTTAACAAAGTTTGCTGATCCTCTTGGGACTTCCAATTTCAGATGAAATAGTGTCGATGCCAGAAAAAGAAGAATTACACTTGCAAATGAGCAAGTTGTGGGATGTAATAAGAATCTATGATATTGCCTCGTTGGTTTTCCAAGACATCGCTGGTGATTTTGCCCTCACTTAGCCCAACACAGGGCACTGCCAACCATGGTCACTGCTGTTTGATTCTTGGTCCAAATAAATTATATGATATCAGAGATTAGTGAAGTACAGTTTGCACACAAATAATAAAAGTGACGAGGCATTTAAGCCTTTGTTTGGATTGGTCATTGGTCTCCTTTGACCAAGACAGGCAGATGTTGCTTCTTCAATGAGCCAGAGCCCAGACCTGTTTCAGACTAGCTATGTTCATATTGTAACTTCAGTGTCACTAAGGACCGCTGAGGTCTGTCTTCTAGGTGGGTAGTTGCCTTTTCTTTCCTTCTTTCTCTGTCTGAGCCTTTCAGCCAGCCATTACTATTCTCTGTGGATGGCCAAACTCACCGGCATTTTTGTCACTTTTCCTACAGATTTCAGCAACGTCCCTGACATCACAACTGGCCTGAAAAGGAGTCAGACTGATGGCACGCTGGACCAGGTGTCCCACAGGGAGAAAATGGAGCAGACGTTCAGGGTAAGGTGCTGTCCCGCATCTCAGACAAGGACCCGGCAGGCAAGCATTAATTCCCACCTTTACCTGAGACAGGGAAGAAGATGGAGTTATTGTCTTTCTAGGTTTAGCAGTTGTTCAAAACATTTTTTTTTACCTAAAGACAATAATCTTCTTATTTATTTGAAATGAAGTACTAACAGGCACCACTGGCTGTAGCCAGACTTCCTTCTGACTTCTGGGGGCCACCAGAGAGCCCCAAGCATGACCCTCCCTATGTTTGGATGGTTTTGACCTGAAAATCAAAGCTCAGGTATTCTGAAAGCCATGTTAAATTACTATTCTATTCCTTTCCTACATTCTTTTTTTTTTTTGGCCAAAGATAAATTATTTTTGGGATGTTGTCATTTTGTTGTGCTAAAATATATAAAGTCTAAAATTTGTGATTTTAACCATTTTTGAGCGTTCACTGCAGCGATGTTAGGTGCATTCACAATACTGGGCAACGGCTACCACTGTCCGTTTCCTGCACCTTTTTCATTGTGACGAACAGAAACTTTGTACCCATTGGACAGTAACTCCGCATTCGCCCCATCCCCCGGTCCCCTGGTTACTTCTGTTATACTTTCTGTCTCATCTGCCTATTCTAGGTACCTCATACAAGTGGAATCATACAATATTTGTCCATTCATTTCTGGATTATTTGACTTGGCATAATATTTCCAAGGTTCATCCCTGTGGTACTACTTCAGAACGCCACTCTTTTTTATGGCTGAGTAATATTCCACTGTATGGATATATCTCATTTGTTTATCCATTCGCCTGTTGGTGGGTGTCTGGGTTGTTTCCCCTGTTTGGCTATTGTGAGTAACGCTTTCGTGAACACTGGCATACAGATAATCTGTTTGAACCTTGTTTTCCATTTCTGTGGGTGTGCTTCTGTGTGCTTCTAGGGATGCAGTTGCTAGGTCATAGGGTAGTTCTTTGGTCAGCTTTTTAAGGACTCACCCAACAGTTTTCCATGACTTGGCACCACCTTACATCCCACTGGTGATGTGTGAGAGTTCGGGTTGCCTGCACCCCACCAACACTTGCTATATTCCACCCTTCTCCTACCTCGTCAGCTGTGCTTAGTGATCCTTTCAGAAATGGTCTGATTGACATGGTTGCTTTTAATGCATGGTCTGGTTTTAACTGATTTTGAAATTGTCACTGTATTACATTTCTTGCTTTTGTCTTAAATACAAAATAAGAGTGGAGGAAATATAAGCAATGGCAGCTATTTGGATAAAACTCACAGTGGCACCACACCCCAGCTGGGTGTTTGACTTGTACCGCCCGGAGCCAGTCCCTTGGTGAGTGGCCATGGGGCATGGCCTTGGGGGACTGCTCACATCTACGGTAAGAAGGGCGGATCAGGGCAGAGCCTGCCAGCTTCGGAGTGGATTCAGGCAGCTGCTGGCCCCTGGCCTCCTCTCTGCTCAGCTGTTCCCTCCCTCACCTCCTGCATTGCCTCTCCCATTCCCTCCTCCTCCAAAAACTCCCTTCTCTTTCCGGTTCCTCATACCCAGCAAATACTCCACTGCCTGCACTGGCCTGGTCATGCCCCCAGGAGGCAGTTGCTTCACTAAACCGAAATCATCAGTATTTTTAGTCTCTACTCTGTTCTATCTCTGGTGAGTTATTTACTTTTTTGGAAACCCAGTGTTATAGCTTGTCTTCATCATTTTTTGTTTTGTGTTTTGAAGTAATAGATGCTAGAGCATCAAACCAATGTGTTTTGATTGCTTTGTCTTAAATTTTTTATAAAAAGCACACACATCTGAAACAGTCAAGAAGCTGGTCTGTCTTTTCAAAGAAAGTGGGCCCGTGGGCACAGCATAGCAGGGCAGTTTTGGGAAATCACTTAACGCTGTTAGGGACAACAGTGTCCTCTGTGCTATAATTGGTTTGAGTTACACATGAACGTTCTTAAAAAAGAAATTAAATTCTTTTCCAAATTTTAAGATTCAATAAAGTAAGTATGCAAAAAACTACCATGTTAAGGCCATATTCAACTCTTATTTAACAATACCTATTAGCCCTGGCTGGCGTGGCTCAGTGGATTGAGCACGGGCCTGCGAACCAGAGGGTCACCAGTTTGATTCCCAGTCAGGGCACATGCCTGGGTTGCGGGCCAGGTTCCCAGTAGGGGGTTCATGAAAGGCAACCATACATTGATGTTTCTCTCCTTCTCTTTATCCTTCCCTTCCCCTCTCTCTAAAAATAAATAAATCTTAAAAAAAAAAAACCCTATCATAATAAAACCTTCATGAAAGGACCACTGGATTGTTAGTTAGAAATTTAGAAGAGGAGTAAAAGCTGCAGTTCAGTTTGAAAGTGGGGCTATCTAAACTTTAATTTTCATTGTTAAAATGATTAAAGGAGAAAATAAGTAAATACCAAAGAACATATTAAAAAATAGCAAAAGGGCCCTGGCCGGGTGGCTCAGTTGCTTAGAGCGTCATCCCGTACACCAAGAGGTTGTGGGTCTGATGCCCCTGCAGGGCACATACCTGGGCGGCTGGTTCTGTCCTCTCTTGGGGCGCCCACGTGAGGCAACCGAACGCGGTTCCCCCCTCACAGCCACGTCTCTCTCTCTCTTTCTCCCTTCCTCTCTCTCTCTCAAGTCAATGAGTGTATCCTCAGGTGAGAGTTAAAAAAATTTTTTTTAATAGTGGAAGATAGCATTAGCATGTTAAGCATTTGCTGTCAAATTCCTCTCAAGTCTAAAGTCGTTATCTCACCTTTTTCAAGTTTCAAGATCTCTACCTATAATAATGGATTTCTGTACATTGGAAAAAATCCCAGGGACATGCCTGGCAGTTGCTCAGTTCACACTTTCTTTGTTCCTTAGGGAAAAAAGGGCCGGCAACCATTGTAAGTCGTAATTGTGATGGATAATAGTGAAAAGGAAATTTTGAATTTAAGAATTAAAAATAACTTTCTGTTCTATATGATTATCATCATCATCATCCTAGACACGTCAGGCTATATGTAAAAGCAGTCCTTTTCTGTTTTCCAAATGGTGATTTGGGTGTTCATCCTGTGCGCCCAGCAAGTGCTGGGTGTGGATCTTTCGGGGTCCCCCCCACCCTCGGCACCTTCTCGTGATGCCCACCAAAGGTGGTCGCCCGACAGGAAACATCTGCCTCTGTTTCCCGGGCTTCCTGCTCTGGCCCTTCAGGCCTACTACTGAGGGGTCACTAACTCCTTTTCGCATTTGAACCTGGGCTCTCTGGAATATTTTATTAACAATATTCTAGACTTTAGAATAAGGATCTGATTTTCAATTTCCCTTGAAAATCAGATGCAGCCTGGCTTGATGAAGCACAGCTGTAAGTGGGGATTTTGCCAGCCCCACAATTTCTGCAAATGGTTCATAATTGATTGCCTTCTTTCTCTCCGAGGGTGCCTATTAGTGTCATGGCTCTTTGTGCGCCCTGTCAACCTCTCCTGTGTGGGGGAGGCTCCTTTTTTCCCCCCTGTATTGTTAGCAATTAGCCTGCACCACGGTTTGGAGTTTGAAAGGCATAAACAGTTTCTCTTTGGGTGAGGGGGTTGGAAGAGTTCCTGGTGTGTCCTGAAAACTTGAGGTGTGTTAAGCAGTGCCCACAGAAATGCTGTTTGCATTTCCTTTTCTGCTGTCCAAGCCAGCTGCGAAGATGAGGCACCTCGTGGTTCTGTCATCTCCGCCTGTGCCCTCACCTGGTGCCCTCCCAGAGCCAGCAGGCTCACAGCACGGGGGAGAGGTCCGGAGGAAGGGGGTGAGCCTTCCACACCCCGGGTGCTGCCTGGGAAGAAGAGCTTGGTGGCGCTAAGGCTGTCCTTGTGTGTGTGCCTTGGAGGAGCATTTGGGGTTTTGTCACTGCCTGGGGATGAGAGCGAGAGAACACATCTTGCTCATTCCCTCGCAGCCGATGGTAGATGTGATCGTTCCTCCCCGAGGGAGCAGGTCTCAGAAGTTTTCTGCCTCACGTTCAGCACGTAAGTACCTGAGGATGCACATTCTGACCCCAACGTAAGGCATGCTTACACGGCTTTCTTTTCTCTGTCTTAAAAGTTGCCTGTTTTGCAGCTGAGAAGATATGTCTTTCTTTCCAGGCATCGATCCTTAAGCACTCTTGATGGCTAAGGATGGGAGGGTTTCTTTTGGATACAGGTGATTCTGTGCACGGTCAACTTTTCCTTTCTCATTCCAAGGGTAGGGAGGTCTTTTGAGTGATCTCTGAAATCATTTTGTCCTTTTGAAATAGAAAGATAGCAGAAAGCCCTAGGGAAATTTCAAATATTGACTCTGCAGACTATGTATGAAATCATCCCTCTCTCTGGAGACCGTGAATAATTGGATGCTTTGTGACATTTCCTTGGAGCGCAGCACACACTTGCGTTGGGCTGCATGCTGTAAAGAGAATGCACAAAAGTGAAGTGATTTTCCACGAGGTAAGCAGCATTTTTATGTAGGTATGTCCGATCAAATACTTTTCAGCTTTGTTGAAGAATTTTATGTAATTAATTAGCGTGGCTTTGGCAGCGACTATTTTGGTCGTCTGTGGGCGTTGTGCTGCTGGTGCAGGCAGCGCAGGCAGCAATCTGGAGATGCGCGGCACGGTCGCTGTGTGTGTGCTCTTTGCCATTGAACCACGCTGGAGACGCGTTTTGTCCGGGTCATCTTTTCCGGGTGGAACGGAGGGACGTGCACTAATGGAGCTGTCTCAGTGCAAAGCACGAGTGTAACTTGCATCTCGTGCTGAACGTGGGCTCACCCACTTAGCTTGACCTTTGGAGTTTTTCCCAGTGAATTGCTTTGTAGTTAAGAAGCTAAAGGGAAAGAAAAAGATTACTGGGCAATTTTTTTCCAGCATTCTCACACTATACATCTTTCTTGGAGACACCTGCATTCTTTCCATATCTGTGTGGTTTTAAGATTTCTTTTTTGTGAAGATAGAATTTATTTATAAGTAGTAGTCTTTCTTGTGCTATTCTCAGTAGATTAATATAGTTGCAATAAAAAACCTAAACATACTTATTTTTAGATGTATGGTGTCTGACATAGTCCCTCTGTGGATAACAGAGATAGCCTTGTCCATGCAGACCCCCGTTCTGGAAACCAACTTTGGACCTGAGGTCCTCCAGGTGTCAGACAGTGGTTTCCCGCAGTGCTCTAACTGATGGCAGGCAGCCTTTTCTTGTCCTCACTGGCATCGTGGGAAGCACTCGTGCCCCGATGGTTGGAAACCTGCATCTGTGTCCCAGTCCACCAGGCTCTCCCGCTGGGTGACCTGGAACAAGGTCCCCAACCTTTCTAAGCCTCTGTGTCCTCATCTGTAAGTGAAAATAACACCACCACCAACCGAAGTTGTGTAGAGGATCATGTGTGACCAGAGCACAAATGTAAGAGGTTGTAGGCTAAAAGTACCCCTTCTGTGTGTGCCTCATGGAGACCGGTGCATCTGAAGGCCTTGCCCTCTGCTCGCTAGGTCATGACCTAACCCCTCAGCTGCCTCCTGGAGGTCGATGTCGGTGTTGGTGGTCGGGTCATGCTGCGCTGTCGTGTGAGATCAGCAGGGGAGTCCTCTTAACTGTTTATCGTCTGCATGAAGACAGAGCCCACCACCTTTTAGCTGGTTTTCCTTGTGCCATGCATCATGAATTGGTGAATGAGTGACCTCTGGTAAAGGGTCACTTCCAGGGACTAAGGGGAAACAGCGTGTGTGAGATAGGCACACACCTGCAGCAGGAGTGCGCTGTGCAGACTGAGCTGCTCAGGGGAAGACTGCCAGATCTTGCGGGTATTTTGCTTTTGGAAGAGAGGGGTCATGTCAGGGGCAGGAAGGTGCCCAGAACACAGGCTGAATCAAAGCCAAGCTGAGTTTTCCACCAGCTCTCAAGTGCACTGTTCTCCTTTTCCAACACCATAGTTCCCTTTGGAGGGACTTGGCCAGTCTGTGGACTTGTTTAAAGGGACCATGCTTAGTGTTGCTTAGTGTCTGCAAGGCCATTTGGTCTCTTTGAGGTTAGTCGGATATTTTTTAATTTCCCCTTTTCAGAGCTTCAGGATATTAGTCCCTCCTCTTCCTGGTCTAGCCTAGATCATGAGGGCTGATGTGTCAGGAGATGCCAGGTCTTTACTGGGAGTGGCAGGAAGGGACATCCCTGTAATGGAGCGCCAGTCCTGTCCTCTCTGTTGTCAAGCATCACTTACACAAAGTGTTCAGCAGGGTGGAGGTGTCACCCAGAGAGCCAATGAGAAGAAGACAGAAAGAGAAA
Source organism: Tonatia bakeri (assembly GCA_004024845.1). Lineage (NCBI taxonomy): Eukaryota > Metazoa > Chordata > Mammalia > Chiroptera > Phyllostomidae > Tonatia > Tonatia bakeri. The sequence goes on from PVIA01006176.1 coordinate 25,808, forward strand.
AGCAACTCCAGGTGCAGGGTGTAGGGAGGGCCAGTCGTGAGCAGTGAGCTGGCAGCATGGGGGCACTGAGAACTTGGAGGTGAGCACTTGGAGCTGTGGCTCCAGGCCAAGAGGTTTGGGGAAGGAAAGCTTGTCCCACTGAAGGGGAATAGACAGTGGAATCAACAGGAAGGCAGTGGATGGGAATCTTAGGGAATCTTTCCACTTCCTCTGAGCCCAGTCAACATGGCTGCAGGGCAAGGTCCTCAGGGCTTAAGTTAGGCCAAGCGCATCCCTGGACAGAAGCAAAGGGAAGAGCGGAAGGTGAGCTGAGGCCTCTGGCAGAGCTATTGGCTAAGTGGGACCCAGGCACACTGATGCTGCCAACAACTGGGGGGTGCTCAAGCAGCCCACCCCTTTGCCAGGGCGGCTCTTAGGGCTCCCACACTGGAGGGAGATCAGGCTGGGCTATGGGGACCACAGGAGGCTGTGGTGGGGGACCACAGGAGTCTATGATGTTGCTGTGGTTGTGGCACAGGCTTGCTTTGCTCTGTGTTATTGTAGAATTCATGTGTGTGTAGGCAGCAGAGGCTGCAAACTGGTCTGCAAGGTGCCCTACAAGGTCTCAGCTCTGGGAGGCCCGGGGCCACCACGCCTCTCCCCTCTCGCCTAATCTATGACCTGGGGATGCCTCTCTCCTGACTCACATGTGAGGCTGGAAGGATTGAGGAATTTGCAGAATCCCTTTCTTTCTGTTTCTCCTGGGCAACGGGCTGTCCTGTTCACAGGGCTGGGTCCCTTCCAGCTCTTGCTTCCCTCCTCCCTGTTCCACCCCTTAGCACTCTCCTCCATGCTCTCCTCTGGCCCCTGCTTTCTCATGCGCCTCCAGATGTTCCCTTGCCATCCTGTTTTACTGGGGGAAGAAAAAGCAAAAGCAAAAGTTGCTATCGAGAGTCATCCTTGGAATCACAAAATGAAGAAGAAAAAGAAGGAAGTCATGCGGAGGCAGCAGTGGGCTCCCCTGAACTACCTGTGGGCTGGGCTAGGGGTCAGAGGTGTTGGGGAGCAGTGGGCTCTGAAACTAACTAGCGGGGGTGTGGAGGTGGGGGAAGAAGCCCCAGTGCTGGTGAACAATGACACCCTGTTCTTCACTCTGCTGGGACCATGACTAACAGCAGAGTGACTGGGAGACCCCAGACCTGAGGCCGCACAGAGGTTTGACCTTGACCGACCAGAGATGCTTATGCACATGCCCAGTCCAAGCTCAGGACTTACTTCCCCCATGTATTCGGTGCAGGCCTCTCCTCTGAAACAGCAGGGGCTGTGACTTTGCTCCCATTTGATCTGAGATGAGACTTCAGGGGGGATGTGTTTGCAGACAAGGGGCTGAGACCAAAGACTAGCCATCCAGCTACCCGCATGTTGGGTGGGGGGGGGGGCAGCATCTCCAGCCTGTGCTCCCTGAAATCTCACCTTTCCTTCGGGCACATGGCAGCGAGGTCAAAGAGGGGCTGGGCAGCATGCACCCTGGGTTTGGCGCTGCTTAAGGAGTGGGCCCCACACTTCTGGATAAGGCCGTGGGGGAGAAGTCGTAGCATTCCCCTGTCTCGTCCCCACCCTCTGTGGCAGTCAGCCCTCTTCTTCTCCACCTTTCTGAGCTTCCTGGGTTGGAGAGAGAGTTACAGAGACCTCAGAATAATTGTGCTCCTTGGGGGGGAGAAGGAAGCAGGGAGTCCGAGTCTCTCAGGCCAAACCCAGGCCCAGCAAATCCTCCACGTATTCCCAGGGGAAGCCATCTGGATGAAGGATGGTCTCAGAGGAAGAAGACATGGGGTTTTGCCTCAAGTCTCGCACTGAAATCCCTTTGTCCCTGGGTAAGTCACCAGGCTTCTGCATCTGTGCAGCTGAGGGGCGGGTGTGCTGGTGTAGGGGCCCCTCCTGGCTCCGACTCCTCTCCTGGCCTGTCTTTCTGCCTCATTCCTGACGGGGTTTTGCTCACATAGCCTTGTCTCCTCAAGGATATGGAGAGCTGCTTAGAAGGAAACCGAATTTTAGAACCTAATTAGATATAGCATTGGTCATTCACTGTCCTTTAGACGGTTCCTGAGGTCAAAACCTCTGAAGTTTATGGACGTTTTAAGGTGATGGTAAGCGAAGGTGAGGATGGTGCGATGCTTCCCAGTCTTTTCCTCTCTGACCTCATCCATGAAATTGTTTAGAGCGGCCCAACGGAGAATCCCGTGCAAGCTGTGGTGACCCTCAGAAAACGGCTCACATATATATGTGAAAAGTGGGCTGCAACCCCAGGATTTCACTGATGTTCGAATGTTTATCCACGGATCTCCTCCTTTGGAGTCCAGGAAGGCGAGGTTGATAGTTCTGACTCCGAGTAAACATCCGAGTAGTCAGTCTGGCTCCTGCCTTGACTTAGCGGTGCTGACACTGCAGCGTGAATTATCAGGTGCCAGCGATGAGAAAAGCACCGCGTTTGTTTAGTCAAGTGGCATTTTGACCTTTGTTTTTCTATCAAGTCTAATTGCTTGGATGGGTTTGGCTATTAATGCTTTATTTATTTTCTTTTTTAATGTGCTAAGAGACACTGAGGAACAGTAAATGAATAATAATCCCACCTTAAGTGGAAAATAAATATTAAGCTGAGACCAGAAGAGACGGTATGAATGGTGGGGGTGAGACATCCCTGGATTGTTGGACACCAATTGCAACCTTATGTGCTGGTGGTTTAGCATTTTAAAAAGTTTTATTTTCTGTAATTAGTGGAGAAAGTGATTCCGGGGTGGGGGGCACATGAATTGCAGCTTTGGTTGCAAAGCAAAATGTCGTAGAATGCCCTTTGGTAAGATGAGCAGCGGTCTGCCGGCCATGGGGGTGGTTTGTGCGCTCAGCGAAGGGTGTGATAGTGTCTGCCTTCTGAGGGCAGCAGCAGACGAACTTCACCTTGGCCAGTGCGACCTTGGCAAGTGAGCGGAGTCTTTGCAGCTGCTCACTGGTTTTGAAGGAATAAAGCCACAGTTACAGTCTGGTTTTGGTGGGCCACTGTTTGGGCGCCGCGAACCTGTCCCACCTTATCGTTAATATTTTATCGAGAGTGGGGGTGGGTGTAGTGGCCCACTGTTCGTTCGTTCATTCAGATCTCCTTCATGAGGCGCTCTCATTGTTTGCCACTGGCAAGAGGTCTGGGATAGTCGTGTGGGTGCCTTCTTTAAATGTTTTTTTGTACTTAGAGATTGTAGTGAAATGAAAACTGGCTACCTGATGTATTTCCGTCTCTGTGGCTGGTGGTTTTTTTTTTTTTTTAATGCCTTTCATTACTCATAGCGGATCCTCACCTTTTTATCAAGCCCCAGCCCCACAGTCTGGCTGCTTTGACTTAAAAAAAAAAAAGTTGTGAGAAGTTGTTCTGCGTCATATTGCAATTTCCTCTCTAGTCCTTGCTCTGAGCAGACTCGTGTGCTGCTCTGTGTTTGGGGCCAGGCGGCCAAGGGAGGCCGGGCCGTGGGGAAACCGCCCAGGAGCATCACCCAGGCACACTTGTGGCACCTTGGCCGGCTCACATACCAGCTTCGGACTGCCCAGAGCAGAGACTGGATTGTTTTGTAAATCAGTCTCCCGCTGTTCTTGGCATCAGCATGAAGAACAGGGCAACAAAAAGCGTGTTTGTCACTGATATGGGAGACAGGAGAAAGGCGAAGGTATGTACTTGAAGCCCGCCCCCTCCCCCATTTAGTCTTTTCTTCTTTTCGTTCTCCCGCTGTCGCAGCCGCCTCTGCCCTTATTTTGTTTGTTCAGCTTCCAGTACGTCCCTCCTCCGTGGTTTACCTTGCTTCACACTCGGACTCTCTGCTGCCACCTGAATTCTCCTGTATTTGCAGAAGACAGATGTCGGATGAGGAAGCTCTTAGATGTGCAATTGCTTACAGTTCTGGCCTGGGCTTTGTGCAGGCTGGGAGTTCTGTTGCCAACTGCTTAGAAACCACAAGTGTTTCATAACGTAGAGTCGTCTTCCCACCTCTCAAACTGCTGTGCGCTGGCGTTGGAATTCTCTAGAATCTGTTCCCTTCAGCCACAAGATAATAGTCAGAGGAGCGGACTGGCCCGGCCACGTCCACCTGGTGACTCCTGAGGGCAGCACGGAGCAGGCTGTGCACTGCCCGCCTCTCTGGTGCCCAGTGAGGTCTTGAATACAGTGGTTTTATAGATGAGTCTCCAAGAGAGAAAATGGATTATGGAGCCAGTGATCTCAGGTGAGGTTTAAAAATAATTTTCTGTGTCTGATGCCTTAAAAAAGTTTCAGCAGACATCCTGCCGTGGTCCTGGCGTCCCTGGCATCTTCTGGGTTTGCTTGAGTGTCTGTCTGTCTGCCCATCGGCGTCCTGCTCCTCACTCACCCACCAGGCTTGCCCCAGGGAAGCGTGGCTTCCACTCCTTGGTATTTATTTATTAGTTGGCATTTTCTAGAAGTCTGATAAAAATTGCCAGACCATATATTGGAAAAGAAGCCTTGTCCTGGTTTAAGTTTGATTAGTTCATTTCTATTCTTTAATCAGGTGTTAGATTTTAGATTGGTTAGGGGCGAAGCCGCAGATACATGTGTGTGAGACAGACATTAGTCCAGATGAGATGGTGATTCTGAGACCATGTCAATAAGAAAAACGCTGAGGAACATCACAGGCTTGATTATCACACGGCTTAAACATAGCCAAAAAACCCCGACAAACCAACACAAACTGAAACCATGAACAAACAGGCACGCAGGCTGTCGCCGTGCTTGCTCAAGGCCAGTAGCGCCTGGCCCGTCCTGTGCCTGATTCTCAATGTTTCACATTGGTATGATTTTTTTTTTTCTCTGCAAAGCTACAATTTTTTGAAACTAGATTCTAGGCATGATTTTCAGCTGAACTTTAGAACTGAAAGTCTAGTGACGGGGATATGGCCAGTTTCAGACAAATCAGCACCTGGACCTCGTCCTTACCCCTGAGTTGTTCTCAGTAAGTGACTGTGGAGCGTCCTTGGTCCGTGACACCTCGTGGGCTGGCAGTCAGCAGAGGTCAGTGTAGTGGTGCAGTGGGTCGCAAAGGGGACAGGCTACAGTGGGGGCCAGTAGCCACGTGCTGTGCATCATGACGGCTCTGCAGAAGTGGCAGCGAGAGAGCGTAGATGGTGATGTTTCAGTGCTCAGAAAAGTTCCTGGGGAATTTATAACTTACATGCGTCAAATTCAGTGAGGGAGACTCTTGGCTCCCTGCAGCCCCCCGAATTGGAGCGCTCTTTCCCGTCTACCTGTCCCAGGTAGGGAAACCGTGGCTGGGTTTGTTCTGGAGAAAGTTACAGGGAGAGGCAAGTGCTGGCTGCTGGGTGTCTCCTTCCTCCTGGCTGAGCGTTGCTGTCACCCAGGGTCGACTCCGTTGGTTCCCATGGCCAGGCCTGTGTCTAATGACACACTTGCAGTATATGTTTCAAGAGTGGGTTATGGAAGACAGCTGACCTAAGACACCCAAGTAATAGCATCAGGGACCTGGAAGAGCTTCCTTGAGCTGCTTACTGACTGCCACCAGAACCAGGTGCTGCCCTACTTTCTGTTTTTCTAGGCTGGGGAACTGGGACCCCACCTCGGTTACCACTAGAAAGAACATATGCTTCTTAGGGAGCCGGAGGGAAGGAAAGAGGAGGCAGCAGGGGCCACAGTCTGGGCGTAGGTGTCTGGCAGAGGTGCCCTGGTCGCAGCTGGACAGACGTAGCCTGAACCTGCGTTGCACCCAGTGAGTGGCATCTCCCCTTTCGGGGTCGCTGTGTCCTCCTCCAAGTCCTGTTTACTGTGCACCCTGGACCTGCCCCCAAAATCAGTGGCTGACAGAGGTCTGTCAGGGCTCTAGTCTGTCAAGAATTTGATTAGGATTGGTGTTCTTGACACATTTTCTCTTCAAATACAGTGACAAAGATAGAAAAATAATCTCAACTCAGTACATTCTAAGACTGTGTTGAGATACAGATCTTTCCTGCAAGCACAGCTCAGTGATACCTTACCAATTACCAAGAGTAAAATCTCAGACGTGGCTGTTGAGCAGGAATGCTGTGTCTCAGGAAACTGGCAGTAAGTGTGGAAACCAACCAAAATGATACTGTTAAATGAAGACATCATCCACTAAAGGGAGAATTATCGTAAACACACAAGTTTCAATGAATTTATGTGACTGTCCGAACGAGTCGGCTGGAGGAACATGGAAAATAGTAAAAACAGCACTGAGACCTGAGATAAATACCTGTGGGTGGAAAGGGGATGAAGGGGTAGTGTTGGTAAGGAAAAGTCAGTTAAGCATATTAAAAAAAAAAAAAAAGTGAATCCAAAGACATGGGTTTAGAGACTTCTTTAACTAGATAAACATATTGAGAAGGAATGTTAAGTGATATAAGGTAATCACAGGAAGACTTTAAATATAGGTCTTCATGCCCACCTCCCAGGAAGAGCAAACTGAATCCTCCCAAGCATCCAAAAGCAACACACCGTAAAAACTGTTCAGAGAATTGGAGTGGTTTTCTGAGTCCTGGCACTGGGCCAGGTGAGCGCACAGGTGTTCTGGTTTTGGTGTTGGCACAGCTGAAAGTGTGCTACGTAAAAGGGTTTCTATCTTATGTGAAGATGTCATTTGTAGTCTCTAGAAAAAGATATAAAAATCATTTTTAAATGTATACTGTAATTTACTCACTGAAAATTTTCAGACTGAAGTTGTATAGATTATCTTGAGGTTTAATTCAGACTTAATGTCAAAACAATCTTTTTTTTTTTTCCTGGGCTCATCTCTTTCTATCAGAGGTTGTCAAACTTCTTGTCAAAGGCCAGACAGTAAATATTTCAGGCTCTGGCAGCCACTCAGCTCTGCACTGCAGTGTGGAGGCAGCGTGGACAGCAGGCCGAGGAATGAGCATGGCCCAACGCTGCTAAAACTTGACCTCCAACAGCAGATGGCAGCCTGGCTTTGGCCCCAGGGTCTGAGTTTGCTGACCCCTGTTCTCATGATCTCCCTTAGCTCACCTGTTTGCTTCAGGTGGGGTTGTTAAAGTCTCTTTTATTCCAGTGGTGGCGTGTCTTTGCATTCAGAAGTCAGGGAAAGGCTCTGGCCCACGCCCACCTTGCTTGATGAGCAGGTCTAACTACACCTAACAAGTTAGCCTTATCTTTTTTTTTCTTTTTCCCAGGTGAGTGATGGGAGAGAGAAAAGGGAGCACCTGGGACAGGGTATGTTAGGATGAGCTGTGTAAATTCCACAAAAACGACATTGCAACACCCATTATTCTATGTGAAAGAGACACCTGGATATGTAGAATGCTGTCCTAGCCCCGGACACATCCTTGGCAGTGAGTGCGTGTCTTACTCATCCCTGAATTCAGACCAAACTCTAGTTAAATAAAGAAACTGAACAGACGGCAGGCAGCAGGCCTGTTTCACGCCAGCTCCAGATCAGCTGCTTCCTCTTGAAGAGGGCACTGTGGTCTGGGAGCCACAAAAATCACATGTGCCTCTCTCCAGACACAGCTCTGACCTGCCTTCTGGGGGTGTGCCGGCCGAGCACTGGAGTGTTCAGTGCTCGCACGCGTGCAGCGCCACATTGGCGCCTCCGCCATGATGATGGCCGCCCGCCCTCCCTTGGGCCTTTGCCCAGACTTCACCTGCTGCTCTGTGCCCCACCCAGCTGCAGCCCGGCCTGCTGGCCCTCCCTGGGCCTCCCCGCACATTTCCCCCAGAACCCTTACACACCTGTCTTAGATCCTGTGCGTTCCACTTTCTGTTCTCTGTCCTTGTCACCTCTCTGCCTGTCCTCCAGTGTCATGAGCATAAGTTCTTGATACAGTCTTTCCTCTAAGTCAGTCTGGCAATGGCTCAGCTAGCTGCCTGAGGAGCAGCCCAAGCAATAGACAGGGTCACACAGTAACTGTGCTCTTCACTCAGCTTTTATTGAGTGCAGGTTCACTCAAAGTAGAACATCAACACACGTTACTATCCTACTCACACTCTAACAGTCTGAGAGAGAGAGAGAGAGAGAGAGAGAGAGACACACACACACACACACACACACACACACACACACACACACACACCCCGCCCCGCCCCAATCAATGGGGGATAATGAGCCTGAGTCCCAGAGTCTCAGTCTGTAGGTCTGGGAGACAGCACCGTGGGCAAGGCAGTTGTCAGTGTCCTGCAAGGAAGGACCTCCGGAGCCAGGTGGGCAGCAGGGCAGGCGAAGTTCTCAGTCCAGCAGGGCAGGGCCTCAGCGGCTGATGCCCAGGGAGATCAGCGTGGCGTGGAGCAGCACTTGGGTGTGGAGCTTGGCTGTCTCCGCAGAGTCTAGAGCCTGCCTCAGTTTTACCGTCAAAGTGGTGCACTCCACCCTTCTGAGTCTTTTCAATAAATGTCTTAGCACCCTGATGCCAGGTGTGGAATTTGCCCAGGAGCCTCTGGGTGGGTACATGGCTGTTCTGCTTGACACCCCTGCTGGCAAGTGGTGAATCTTCCTAGGAGCTTATCTGTGGGTGGTCCCGCTCTGCAGACAGGGCTGCTCTGACCACGTGTGAAGATATCGTAGGTGGGTCTCCTTGCCAGATGTGTCTGCTCTACTTAGGAAATTTTCATTTTGAACCAAAGTGTCATGGATGGCTGGGAGCCATCTTGGTTGACTTGGGTGACTCCACTCTGTTTTACATACCTGATGCCATCTTGACCGGACCAATGTGATTTTATTGGTCCTCTCCACATCCAGCTCCTCACTGTACTCTTGTGTGAAGGTCAGGGTCTCTGTCTTTTGCTGCGCCCTCAGCACCTAGAACAAAGCCGGGCACAGAGGAGGTGCTGAGTTTAAAAACTGCTGAACGCATGAAAGTTGATTTTTCTGGCCTTTTCTTCAGGGAACTTAGAGGAAATTTATTCTTCTACACTTCTAAAAATAACGGAACTTGGAAGATGAAACTCCCTATACATATTATATATAACTTTTACCAAGTCCGGGCCTGCACTGGGCCCTGGCGCCGTGCCAAGTCTTCTTGCATGTGTTACCTCATTCACTCCTCTCCAGGACCCGATGCAGTAGGACCCCTGCACTGCAGGGGGCAGGCCAAGCCCAAGAGGCGTTAGTCAAGGCCACACAGCCAAGTATCACCATGGCCAGGGTTTAGCTCCAGGGCCTGTGTGCTCAAATCTCCTGTCACGGGAAAAGTAACTATTTCATGCAAAGCATGCACCAAGACCCTCGGTGGGCATGTCACACTTCCATTAGAGTAACAAAAATGGGTGGAGCTCAGGTGACAGGCGGCACCCCTGGGAGTCATGTCATCATGACTACACACCTTGCCATCACCTGTAAGGTGTGTACCCCCAGGTGACAGGGACCGCCAAGGTGCCATGTCAGGATGCAACACGAAATCTCTTCTATGCAGCCCCCAGAGCAGGGCCCTGCCCCCTCCCCTGCCCCACCTCCCTGCACAACCTGCCCTCTGGTGGAAGCCTGATGACCTTCAGTTCTGGCACACTCAGTGGACTGGGGGTAGAGCCGGGACTAGGACTTGGTACTGCTGAATCTTGCCTGTGCCTTTGACTGCTCCCGTACCTGAACACATACGTGTGAAAATATCCCAACCAAAAGAGTCGCTGTTCCTAGAAACTGCTTAGCAGACCCACCCAGAATTCCACCTTTACTAGCTCAGTGTTTATGACCGTCACTGGGAATAGAGGATCTGAAACATAACCAAGGGACTCCTTCAGATGCCGCCTGAAACTGCACTCACAATTACTCCTTTTAGGGGCCCTGCCTCCTTTTGATCCCACGTAATCTTCACGGTGTCCCCAGACAAGAGCTGACCCGTGCAAGGTGAGGACGGAGGCAGTGTCGCACTCGAGCACTTGTGTGGGGCTCAGAAAGTGCATTTGCTATGACAGGTCTCACCTAACACTGACTCTTCCGAGTTCATCTTACCAGAAGTGTTTGTAAAATGAATTCCGATGTTCTAAAATGGCAAGATACTTTATTTTAAAATCTCGTTACTTTAACGCCGCATTGCTAGGTGTGATTTTTGACATCGCAGCATGGCGAAGCTGTCATCTCCCCAGCTGCTGTTTAACTTATGGAGCATTTTGTCAGATCTTATTTTATACAATATATGTGAGTTTAATATAGATTCTGCAGCTCTGGGGACTATTTTTCAGGATTGCAAAATTATGTTGTCTGAGATTGTGGTGCAAAAATTCCAGTGGAGAGATTTCAAATAAGTGAGTTTTGGAGTCTGAGTATTATTATCTTGGGCTATTTCTCTCCGTTAGTGGAGGGCCAGACCCAAACACCAGGGTCACAGGTATGGTTCTGTCTGCTTCCTCCTGTCTTATGAGCTCAGGCCACACACCTTTTACCTGGCCATCCTTCGGGGCAGACCCCAGGGACAGGGCCCATCTGGCTGGAGACAGCACTCCTCCTGGGAAAGCCATTCAGTGTTCACTATGCTGAGGGGTAGACCTGTTGTTCTCACTTGGGCTGCACAAGAGTATCACTTGGGAAATTTTTAAAAATGCCCCTATCTGGGACCCTAGAGATTCTGATGCAGTTGATCTGGGCACGGGAACTTTTTAAGGCTCCCAAATGAAGCCAAACGTGTGGCCAGGGTTGACATGCTCTCCAGGAGAAGAGGCGGACGGGACTCGCAGTGGATCGTTGGGTCACCTAGTGCTCCTTTAGGACACTCATGTCCCGGGGCAGAAGGACCCTGCCTTTTGGCCGTACTGCCCTCTCTGGCGTCTGCACATTTCACCGGCTTCCAGGGCACAACCAACCGAACAGTGTTGGGATTTCTTCAGTAATAAATCATAAGATTTGGTTGTTTTCAACATGAGACATTTTGATAGATCGAGTTGCATTCTGTTTGGTGTTTTCTCATTCTTTGAAAGTGTACCCAGCATGAACATCTTCTGACAGGCATTTCCAGAAATATGCTTGTGTTCATGATTAGGGACCAAACCTAGTGGATAATGTGTGTAGCCAAGGAGAATCATTAGTATGTGCATGTGGTTTGAACCTCTGGAGAAGTAAATTCGATTACATGTGTTTGTATGTCGAGCTGGAGGGTGAGTACCTGTGTTATGGTTGGTCTGACTTTTGTACCAAGGTTAGTGTAAAAATAAAAGAGAAGCAATTACATCCCCAGAGCCCCAGGGCCCGGGAGCTCCATCGCCAATATGTGTGGGGCCCCCACTCCTGCCATGAGTTGCGCTCTTCACTGGACTCACTTTCCCTCTGCACCGTTAGCTTCTTCTGCAGGGTTTGCCCTCGGGGCCACTCCTTCCAGGACCATTTCTTCACTGAAGCCCTCCCAGGCAGCCCCTTCCACGGCGATGCTTCCTTCGTTAGCATGAATTACACTTCTCATTTGTTGCACACGAGCTGCTGTTGGTTTCCCGGCTGCCCGGCCAGTTGTACCTCCTCTTGCAGAAACGGGCTATTTCCCTGGAGACCCTCAGCTGGTGCCCATCGAAATGAACTGAAAGAGTAGCTCTGAAGATCAGTGTTGAGTTTTATCGTTGGTGTACATTTCCATCAGTTGAAGGCATTGTGTTGGGAGTGGGGAGGAAGAGCAGAGAGGCAGAGAGGAGGGAGGGGAAGAGTGTTTCGCTCTGTCTTCGAGGTGCTTGAGGTTGTCAGGTGACAGCATTATGTCTCATGCATACATGATAAGTATGCATCAGGCCACCGAGGGTGGCCAGTGTGCTGTGGCAGTTGGTCACGTTCTGAAATACCCAAGCAGAGAAAATGCATTAGATGAGTCTGAGGAGATGCTCTGACGTGTTCAGCTTCGTACCCAAGACAGAGTGACAGAGCAGGCATGAAGGCATTGAAACCCGAGACAGTTTGAGCTGAGAGGCAGGACGTTGTCAAATTAGATGGATATTAGTTATTTGCATTGGCACTAAGCTGCTTTTTTAGTCAATAATATTCTAGATGCAACCAAGGTGAACTGAACGCTTGCTGTGAACCAGCCACTGGGCTGGGCACTTGGGAGCAGTGACAGAGAAAGGCATGGGCCTGCCCTTGACAGGTGTACAGACTGGCAGATGTGATGATGGCTGGGCAGAATGGAAAGAAAGAGAGATGAAGACATTCTAAATGTAATCTGATGGTGCTCCACGCACTGTGGAAGCAGCTCGGAGCCCGTTCGGGACTTTACACTAGCAGCCTAAGGCAGAAGTGCACGAACAGGCTCTCCCCGAGGAGGCCTGACCACACTGTGTGTGAGTCTAACCAGGAGCTTGCACTGAAGACCATTAGTGCCTCCAGATGTTCCTGCTCCTTCTTGCCTCTTAATCTGTGTGATTCTGTTCCCACTACCTGGAGTGAGACTCTCCGCTTCCCGCTGTCCCTGGGTGAGTCTGGCACATGGCTGCCCACTGCTTGGGGCCAGCTCAAGGCTCCCCCGTCCGTGAGGTTTCCCATGAGGTGTCCGTGAGGGAGCCCGTTCATCCCTCTCTCCGGTCCTCCCCAGGCTTTGCTGTGTCATCTGCTCCCAATCTGTGCCCCCACGGGACTCTGACCCCTTCAGGGCAGGGGCCTTATCCTTCCTCTACGTCCCCATCTCTGCTCCCATCTCTAGCTTCTACAACAGCTCAACTTTTGCACTCAACTCTGCTACTTGGTGCAAGATTGCAGAGCTAAATGGTTAGATTTGAGGGCTGTGGCCAAACCATCTTAAAGTGGCTATGGTACCTTGCCATTTCTGAGTCTCCAAGCGCCGCTCTCTCAGGGAGACGGAGCTGTGTCAGGCTAACCACTGAGGGGACAGAGAGGAACAAACGTGGCTGTCTCTTACTGGGCCCTTCGTGGGCCACAGCCATGATTTCGGAGCAGCCTCAACAGTATTGCACAGGCTGAGCCCCGTGCCTTCTTGTCTGGTTTTGGCCCTAAAGCAGCACCTGTCCCACAGCCCTTCTCACAATGGAAACGCATCAGGCATAGAAACCAAAGGAGTGTAAACTCACACCTTCCCCGCTGACATCTTAAACAGTACAGTGGTTTGTGGTGGATGAAGCCATTTGTCCTAGATCGTGTACATTCCCAGGGAAAGCGTGCCGGGCAAAGGTGGAGACTGCCTGTGTCCTTGGTGGCCAGTGGTAATAATGGAGAGTGTCCTGTACACTGTTCCCCATCTCTTTTCATCCCTCAGAGTGCTGAACAGATCGCTGAGCTGTGTAGGAGTTTCAACGACACGCAGACCAACAGCATGGAAGGGCCGAGGGAGAGCCAGGACCCACCTCCGAGGCCCCTGGCCCGCCACCTGTCTGATGCTGACCGCCTCCGCAAAGTCATCCAGGAGCTGGTGGACACAGAGAAGTCCTATGTGAAGGTAAGGAAGGTGCTGCGCACTGTCCCCAGCTCTCTCTCTGTGTCTGTGATGGCCAGGGGTATGGCAGCAGGGCCCCCAGATTGTGCACCTGCCCGGGGCCCCACCCTGTGCAAGGCAGAGTCTGCCCCTTAAGGAAGTGAATTGCTGAGGAGGAGAGGGTGGGCTGAGAGGGTGGAAGTGCTTAGAGGACTCAGAAAAAATGAGATTTTCAGCTCATTTTGTTACCAAGGTAGCTTTCACTATGGAAACAGATGTTCTAGTTTGTCATTTGTAATCCGTGGGAGGGGAGTCGGTGTGGAGGGGGCGGAGATCACTTTAGGTGGCGAGGGAAGGGCACAACTATTTACGAGTGGCTGCGAGGTGGGCCCAGACCCTGCCTGATAGTGGTCAGTGCAGGAAAGGGTCCCATGGCTCATCCGATGGCATCACACGTGTGCTTCCTACACAGTCACAGGGGTGGCTCTGAGCATCTTTAGAGCCCAAAGAACTCAATTATTTACCTCAGAAGCTCCCCATTAGCATTTGGGAAACATTCTCCGAAGAGTACAGGAGCTGGAAAGACCGTTCCTTTGCTTTAAGCACTTATTGAGGCTTTGGACCTATGTGAAGCTCACTTGGTTGGCTGAGTGCTGGATGCAGCATGGCACAGGGCGGTGGGTGGGCATCCAGGTGTGCTGCCCAGTCTGCCCACGTGGCCTGGGGCAGTCCCTTGCAGCCCCTCCTCTGGGCTCTGAGACAGGTCTGCCCTTGGAGCCGCAGCAATGCCGTGCACCTGGAATTAAACCTCGGCATGCACACGCAGGTGCCTATCACCTCCTTTCTCTGCAAGACAGACCTGACCTTCACCTTTTGTTCACATCGCTGTCATTTCATCCGGACTGCAGCAAAGGCCTTATGCACAGATAGCTCTGGAGAACTACCCAAAGCCCCCTCTTTTGGCCCCACAGGGAAGAAAGGACAGCTATAGAGATGACACTTACTTCATTTCCCATTATGTCTTGTGCTGCATCTACTGTGGGGAGAGGAGGTGAAATTCCAAGCAGTTCTGTGCGCTGTGGGGTTTGAGGCCTGGGAGCCCTCCTGGCACCTGAGGATGGTCACGGGGCTCTCGCCATGGAGCCCATGTCCCTTGGGACTAGTGTTGCAGTATTTTACTGTGAGGCCACACAGCACTGGGTGGGCTGTTTCTTCATGGCGCTGCTGCTGGGAGAGCAGGGACAGAGGTTCTGGGTGACGTGGAAGAAGGGACCTTCTCTCTGCAAGAAACCTGCACTTTGTTTCCGTAGGCCCCAGTGTCGCCGCGCCTCAGCCCCCGAGGGTGCTCTCGGACTGCTCTCAGAGTGTAAGTCCCCCTTGAGCAGCATTAGCCGGCACGAGGCATGACAACAGCCTGTCACTGTCTCTGATGCAATAACCAGCACCCGGTGTCTCTTGTGATTCCCCCACACATCAATTTTCATGTGTTAATTTCTTTTTGTTGCTGACATTTAACAAGGAATTTTACTTGTTCGTGCATCTAACCTGGATCTCTGCATGCGACTTGGAAATGTGGACATCTGTGTGTCCTTGAGCTAGGATTCAGTCACTTCTCCCATCTTCCTGCTCGGAAGCAGCTGCCCAGGGACGTGGGTACACGGGAAGGCCAGGGGCTTTCACTGGGAAGCAGCAAGAGGCACCACAGGCCCGTGCGCCTGCTCTCAGGACCTAGGACGAGGCTCTGGAGGCTTCAGGCGTTACAGAGTCCAAGGTTTCCCCACTGTGAGACGAGGGAGGCTGAGCAGCTGACTCGGCAGTCAACTACTCCTGGTATCTTAGGATCCAAAATTCTTCTGAATAAATGAGACAAGAAAAAGAAATCTTTTCTATTGCTAAATTACACCCCAGCCTTGGCTTCAAATAATTAAATAAAAATACCTTTTCTTTGAAGAGTTCTATAAATATAGTCAATTCCCACTCCGCTATCCTGCTGGGGCCCTGTTTATTGGACCCTGAACCATGGCCTCGATCGTAAACTATGACTACTAATGTTTGGAGTCCTCCCCTTGCATTCAAGTATAGGAGTTTGAAATTCTGTTAGTGCTTCCAGCCCAAAGCGGAAGAGTTACTCAGATCTGGTCCTGTTCCTCTCAGCTCCACACTGGAGCTGTCACTGTGCCCCTGAGGCTGAGGAGGCCGCCGGGTCAGCCAGCAGCAGGCCGGAGCTGACAGAGCACCTAGGCAGAACTCAGCCTCCTGCAGGGAGACACGTGCTCCTGCTGTGGGAGGTGGTCAAGCTCTCGAGAAAAGTGCCATCCAGCTGCTGAATGGGTTGTGGTTTTAACCTTTTTGAATTAGGTGAGCGGCCGTAACCACTTTCAGCAAGATGTGAACTTCATCCTTCCTGACGGGAGTCCGGAGCTGTGGCCAGGGTTGCCGGAAACTCTCGGGCGTCTCGGAGACTTAAGTGTTAAACACCCTGTTTGTGTCTTTCAGGATTTGAGCTGCCTCTTTGAATTATACCTGGAGCCGCTTCAAAATGAGACATTTCTGACCCAAGATGAGGTACATAATCACCTTCCCTCTGTCCTTTAGGGGATTACATCGACTGAAGCCCAAAGAACTTCCAAGACTTAAGGGTCTTCAGAGAGACCCTAGGGTGCCCTCCTCCAGAGCCAGAATTGGCCTCTGTGGCACGGAGCAAGGTGGCGCAAGGTTCCCAATGCGGGCTGGTCCTGCCCTTTTCGTAGCAGGTGTGACCAATGATCACTTTTTAATGTGTGGCATTTTAAGGTTAAATCATAGGAATTAGTTCCTTTCTACTGACTTCCATTCCCCACCAATTTGCATTCTGAAAATTTTACATCCACTTAAGTTATTTTAGAATTATCGGGATCAGAGCTATAAATTCTCCACGTAGAAATGACACCCCGTAATGAATATGCTGTCTTCTCTAAAGGATCTACTTCTGTCTGCTTCTCAGTGAAGGGCCAGTGCTTTATCTGTGCATCTCGGAGACAGAGTAGGACCCAGATCTCCATTGCTAACGCCCTCTTTTTGAATCCTGATTTTCACATAGATGGAGTCGCTCTTTGGAAGTTTGCCAGAGATGCTTGAATTCCAAAAGGTGTTTCTGGAGACTCTGGAAGATGGGATATCAGCGTCATCCGACTTTAACATACTTGAAACCCCCTCGCAGTTCAGAGTAAGTATTTTCAACGTCAGCTTCAAGCCAAGAGCGGTGGGTGCAGTGCGGAATTCTCCCTTGAAAAAGAAACTCTCGTCCCTGGGCTACGGACAAGATTAATGAGTGTGTTCCTTGCGCAGTTTCCCTCCGGCAGGGGGTGTAAGTGGGATGCATTTTTGTCTGAGAGTCAGTGCTCAGGTAGCCATGGCCCGTGCCTGGGTGGTGACTGTGACCCTGCGGTCACGCACGTCTGATGCAGGAGTGTGGGGCGACGGTGTCTGACCCAGGAGCACCTGCTGCCCCTGATTCTTTGTTTCCATGGTCACGTGACCCTGGGATGAAGGCACAGGTGAATTGTTCTGGGAGCTTCCCTCCTACAGAGCCCTGTCTCCAAGGTGAGCACTGGCGTCTGGCACGGAGACCCTGCAGGGAAGGCAGGGCCCAGGGGCCAGGCAAGCACACAGACAGCATCGTGCACCCCAGTACAGCCCAGTCAGCTCCATTCGTTAGCCTCTCAGCTCATGTGTGTCCCACTTTGTCAGCTGTGTTTCTAGAGAGCTTTTTCTTGTCCCTTGATTGCTCCTCTGCCAGCAAGTTTTCAATCAAACTCCAGACCTGCTGGGAATGCCCAGCCTCTTCTTTGTCTGCTGTGCCCCTGGGGCAGTCTGCAGCTTATTTTAGTTGGTGACTTCTGGAGGCAGGGTGCTCCGAAAGACAAATGACCCAAGACACCAAAGCAGCCAAGAGCCGCGCCGGGGCCAGCGGACCCTGACTAAACCTTGTCTGATGCAACTTCTCCCTTCCTTTCTAGAAATTACTGTTTTCCCTGGGAGGCTCTTTCCTCTACTATGCTGACCACTTCAAGCTGTACAGCGGATTCTGTGCTAATCATATTAAAGTACAGAAGGTTCTAGAGCGAGGTAAGGTGCTCGTAACGTTTAAAGCTGTGCTTTTTGTGTTTTTAATTGTTCATGAAGAATAAACGTATATTGAACAAGTAGGAATACGTGCAGTTTTAATGGATCGTGTTCCATTCTTGACCATGAAACTGACAGACGTTAAAGGGAAAGGTCTGGGTTTCAACCTGCTGGTAAAGGTGAACATGTCCTAGGAGCAGAGCGGGTGCTTGGCCACGTGGCACTTTGATGTTAAGTTGCAGCTGGGTTCCTTTTAGCCAGATTCTTTGATCTAAAAACTTGGACGCGTAAGCCCCTTGGGTGGGGGTAGAACATGTATACTGTTTTCTTTCTTCTTGTTAACCTTATTTTTAAGGCTGAGACGACATTGCAAAAAAACCCCACCATCGAGCTCATAAGAAGTGAGTTAGATAAAATTAAAGCTTCTTAAAATTAAAAACCCACTGGGAAAAACTAACATTTATTCCAGCTCTCATCTTGCCACTGGTACCTTTCGTCTCTCCACGCTTTTATCATCTTACTTTATTTTATTGGCTTCAACTGAAGGCTTTTACTGTCTTCAGTCCAAGTAGACCTGGGTGGTCAACCCTCATCACTGCCCCCGCAGCCCACCACAGACATGGCCCTGTGGGGCTGAGAGGGGCCTGAGCTTTGGGCTCAGGATTGCAGTGGGTCCACTGTGGGCAGAGGGCTGGTGCATCGACCATGGGTGCAGTTAGTAGTGGGCCGGCTGGTCGGTCCGGCCTGGAAAGTGCATTTGAAGATTTGGTGACAGTGATGACCTTCTTCAGGCGTGGAAGTATTGGAGGGAGTCCTTACACTGCAGTCACCATGACTGCATCATGAACTTGATGTTCAGTCTCTTCCTGTAAAGCCCTCTAACCCTGGAATGCTGCACTGAGGCTGTTCCATTACCGAAGGCTGCTTTCACTCCCTGCAGTCCTCACTGTCCCTCTCAGGAGATGTTCCCTACCCCGTTCTTTGGAGAGCTCACATCTGGTAGCAGAAATGGGAGGAGGGAGCATCTGTGACACAGGCCCAGGACTGTGAGCCCAAGGCTGCGAGCAGCAGTGAGTCAGTCCTCACGGAGAACATGAACCAACACAGGTCCTCAGGAGTGGCCTTCTGCTCCGTTCCACATCGGGGAATGTCTTATGAGAACACACGTAACCCCATTTAGGTTCATCTGAACTGTCCCCAGGAAAGGTCGCCAGGCTGTGTTCTCTCAAATGTTCTTGGAAATAAGATGTAAACCTACCAAAGTCCGAACTGTTATAATGTCATACATTTCCAGGATAGAATCACTTCCGCAGGATTTGAATGCCTTCTTTGGAATTACAGATGATGGCCCTCATCGTGACTTGCCAGTGGCTAGGCGCTCTCGTCCATGGTGATGGCCCGCGGTTGAGGAGGGTTCTGTATTTGAGTTTTTTTAGTTGTGCCAGCAGGGCATCAGCAGCCAAGCTAATTCCAAGCCTCCTCTGCTGTCATCAGATGCTTCTTAATGGCCTTGTCAGAGAGGATCCCAGGTTTGCTCTTCAGTGTGACTTTCTCAAAGCCGGGGGAAGGTCTACCGGGACCTCGTGGTTGATCCTGACACTGAGTTTCACCAGCTCCACTGACCCAGTTCTGCCATGTGGTGTAAATCCAGAATGTTGGAGTATCCTAGAGCAGGCTCAAGTTTAAAAACACAGCCTGGAGTGCTTCCGGTTCACTAGACCCAGACAAACTCCGTCTTGTCCATTTCTCCAGAGATCCTCCTCCACCAGGATTCCCCCCTCAGCATCCAATGGTTTGCTCAATTCCTTCTCCGTCATAGGGATGAAGAAGGGTCACCTCACCACACGCTTTGTCTGACAGTCCCATGCAAAGTGGTGCTGCATCTCCCAGAAGTTGTAGCTTTTGCCTTTGCAACAAAATCCCAATGAAGGGTCTCTTTTCTTTCAAATTCGGCTGAATTCGGAACAGCTGGTCAACCCCGCGGTGGGGTCCGAGGCAGCACTTGGTGTGCAGCACTTGCCTCTCAAAACCAAAGGCATTCGGGTCCCGGGTGCGGCCTTCGTGACTTGGGATGTGGCGCACACAGGCAGCTCTCGCTGTCCAGGCCTGTCGGGGTGCTGAATCTGGTGGAAGGTTCAGACGGTTTGGAGCTGGGGAGGTGAGGGCTGCAGTGCTTAGCAACTTATTTTACAGATGGATATTCTCCTAATCTTTTTTTTTTTAAGATTTTATTTATTTTTTAGAGAGGGAAGGGAGAGGCGGGGAGAGAGAGAGAAACATCAATGTGTGGTTGCTGGGGGACATGGCCTGCAACCTAGGCATGTGCCCTGACTGGGAATCGAACCTGCGATGCCTGGTTCGCAGCCCACGCTCAATCAACTGAGCTACGCCAGCCAGGGCTTAGCAACTTATTTTAAAGGAAAAAAAGATATCGCTTTATGAGATATTGCTTTATTGCCCTTAAGTGCATAGAGTAACACTTGTTGCTAAGAAAGTGGAAAAACTACTGGTTTATTTTTCTCTAAGAATCTTTTGGGGCTTATGGTGTAAGAGCTGGATGACGCTGTGGTGTGGCTTTAGGAGTGTTTGAATCCTACTTTTCAGGGACCTGTCCCAATCTCCCTCACGGGTCGGTGTTCCTTTTCGGTGTGTGGACAGCACTATTCTCACAGCTCATGGGCTCCCTTTGCCCGAGGGGTGGGTCACAGCTCCGATGCTGAATCTGTGTTGACAGCTGGGCGCCTGCCCCACAGGTGCCCTGGGGATTGTATTCAAGAATGGCCTTAGGAAGACTACAGGGGCGCCTGACGTGTAACTCCATTCAGCACTAGACGCAGTGGGAGTGAATTCATCCCGCTGCGCTCTTCTAAGGCTCTTTTCTCCGTGTGCACAATTGCAGCTAAAACTGACAAGGCCTTCAGGGCTTTCCTGGACGAGCGGAACCCCACCAAGCAGCACTCCTCCACGCTGGAGTCCTACCTCATCAAGCCAGTGCAGCGAGTGCTCAAGTACCCTCTGCTGCTCAGGGAGCTGGTGTCACTGACGGACCACGACAGCGAGGAGCACTACCACCTGACAGGTGAGCGCGAAGGGCACCCGGCGCGTCCCCGGGCGGTGAGGCTGGTGAGCTGCCCGCTCTCTAACACACGTCTCGGTGCTACGAGTGTCCATCGTAGATAGGGTTTCAAGATGTGCCACAGGCTAGGGCTGTGACTGTCCCTGGAGACGCACAAAGTACTTGGCAACAGTTAGCTTACTGGACTAGCCCCACGCCCCACCTGGAGGGACGATCCCATTTTTACTTCTCAAAGTAGGTCATTTAAGCCCGGAGACGTGAAACAGATTAAATCGGGTCACTTGGTTCGCAAACAGGGCTGTGAGAGCTGAAAATCAGGCCCATTTCCTTCCACCTCCGTGAGGTTTAGTGGAGTCTGCTGCACCAAGTGCGGCCGGTGGAATGTGCTGGGCGAGGCTCCACCTGGTGGAGATCTCCAGGCAGAGCCCGACTCGGAAACCGAACTCCTAACATGACGCTGAAGTGTCTTCGGTCGCCTCGGAAGTTACCGGCCTAAGATCCAGCTTGTGCAGGACACACAGCCCCTCCGCTTCAGAGTGAGCAGAGCAGCCCCCGGGGAGGTGCTGTGTCGGGCTGGAGAGAAATAGTGGTTATTCCCCGCAGCTCGGAACTAGGAGGGCCAGTTAAGCTGCACGTAGGGAAACACCTGGGCACTGGAAAACTCAACACACGCTACCTTTCCTGAATAAACAACACTGAGAAGAGTGCAAATTAAACTGGCTCTTTTACTATGACAAATGTATTTTTATATCATAAATGATAAAATGTTTTTAGTATGGAAGCTAAATTCTATAAGCAAATGAAACAAATTATGATTAATATTCCAAATACTGTGTGGGAAGTTCATTTTGCACCAAGATGATCTTTACAAGGGTTCTGTTAAAAGTCCTACCTTCCAAAACTCCCTCCAGGCTGAATCCAAATGCTGAGTCAGGAGAACAAACTATGAGGTGACCTGAAATTTTAGTTTTGAACTTGAACAAAATCATCTTGTCCCTCATAGGCCTGTGTAAAAAGGTACAAATAAACATCATATGTAAATGCAGACAATTTCCCTGGCAAGTAAGCATCTACAGAGACATCTGTAAGTTCCTGTTAAAAATGGTTATGGATCCAAATTCCAATAACCAGTCCGGGAGGAGGGGCGAGTGTGACAGCGGGTGAACCCTGAGGCCAGCCGTGGGTGTCAGGGCTGGCTCCACCCCTGGTGTCCCTCCATGGAGGTCTGGCAGAATATGTCACCCCTCCACGCCTCAGTCTTCTTGCCTGTAAAATGGGGTTGGTTACGGTTCCTAGAGTCACCGGGTCGTTGTGGGGATTAGATGAGATGATTCATGTCAATTACCTATCACAGTACGTGCCAAACAGTTGCTCATTTAAGGAGGTAGCCGTTGTTACTCGTGACACTTTTTGCTTTCTTCCTTTCTTACTTACTGCCTCATTTCAAAGAGAATTGGAGTTGGAAGACAATTCTAGATTAGAATTGGCCATGGGAGGCCACCCTGGATAGCGCAGCTATAAGAACCAGTCCCGAGTCCTGGATTGAATCTTGAGCTTCTTCCTTACTGCTCTTGGAGGGTTTGAGACAAGCAAAAAGCATAAACTAAACTCAACCTCATGTTTCGCAGAAGCACTGAAGGCAATGGAAAAAGTGGCCAGCCACATCAACGAGATGCAGAAGCTCCACGAGGACTATGGGGCCGTGTTCGACCAGCTGGTGGCAGAGCAGAGCGGGCCCGAGAAGGAGGTCAGTGGGCCGCTGTACCGCGAGGCCTCGGGCCTGGGTCTGCAGGGGACCTTCAGACGAGGCCACACTGGTAGGGCTTTCCCGCAGGAGGCACTGCCTGCAGGTCTCATGGGGACCTTAATTCTCCTAATAAGCCAGCCACACAATATAGGTATAAATGTACCGAATTTCATTCCATTGGTTTAAAAATGTAACCTTGCGTCATGTTAACACTACAAAAGAAAACAAGGAAGGTCACTGAGCTCCTTCTCCCTTCCTGGGGGAGAGAGGGCAGGAGGTGGGAAGACCCCAGAGGCAGGACCCACGTGGGCACCAGCAGGGACGGGGGGTGGGTGGAGGAAGCAGTAGCCAGCCTGTGCAGAGAACCTGGGGCACTGTCTCTTTGATTTTTTCTTCTTAGCATTAAATATCGGTGGTTACCTCCTTACTTCCAAAAGTAGTTTAAGTGGAATTGACAACTTCTGCATTTTTTTCCAACTGATCACTAAATTTAGAATCATGAGCTTTTCAAGGTTACATATAAGAAGCAATGTAATTTAGGTAGAAAAAAGGCAAGAACAGAAAACAGCTGGAGTTTAATTTTTTATCACAGTCAGCTTCAATGCTGGTATTTTTTATTAGCAGGCCAAGTGCAGTTTAGGGATTAGAGGTGGTAACTATACGAGATCCTGGGGAAAGGAGAACAACGGCACTGTGGACGGCCTGGCACCTGCGAGATTCACGCTGTGGTCCAGAGGCATGTCTCACCCCAGGGAAGACTCGGTTCTCAAACAACTCAGTTCTCAAATAATTCGGTTTTCAACCAAATTGTTCATGGAAAAAGGTCTTGATTGTCTAACAAAACTTCGGGTCTTGATTCTCTACCTGACAACCCTTTCATGACGATACCTGTTTGATCAGTCACGTGGCGCTCAGGTGACAAAGGAGATTTGGTTTTCAAACAAATTGCTTCTTGAACAGTTTTCTGGAATGAATGAAGTTTGAAAACCGAGGTTCCACTGTATGTGCACTGCAATGAAATGCCTTCCCTTTGGTTATTTTCCGAACAGTCTGATGCTTAGCTTTTGTTTTCACAACCTCCACTGTTTGTGCTGGCCAGGGTGGCTCAGTTGGTTGTCATGCCACAACTGAAAGGCTGCAGGTTCAATTCCCAGGCAGGGCATATGCCTAAAGTTGCAGGTTCAATCCCAGTTTGGGCATGTGTGATCCCCAGTCCATGTGTGTACAGGAGGCAACCAATCGATGCTCCGTCCTTGCATCGATGTTTCTCTCTCTAGGTGAGGATAAAAAAAAAAAACCTATAAAAAAATCTCTACTATTTAAGGCACCATGTTCACAGGGACCTTAAAAATCACACTGAATGTCCGTGCATGTTAGCCAAGACCACCAACGTGTAATTTGCTCTCCAACACGCACCTGCCCCTGGGCCTTCCACGTCTCCATCTCCTGTATTTCATTTAGGTCACGGAACTTTCAATGGGGGAGCTTCTGATGCACTCGACGGTTTCCTGGTTGAACCCGTTTCTGTCTCTAGGAAAAGCCAGAAAGGACCTTGAGCTCACGGTATTTGGTTAGTATTCCTTTCCAAAGACTGTAAACTAAAAGAGGCGGGCAATAATGAAGCACTTCCTAAACCCACCAGTCCAGCTAACTCCCGATTTCCTGAAGGAACTAGAATCATTCAGTTTTTGACTTAACCATTTAAAACTCCATCGCTTTGCATACTCATCGCCTTGTTCTCCCGTCTGCTGCTTGGCTTAGTGGTTCTCCCCAAGTGTTATAGGAAAAGAGCTCCCAAGGCTGTTTTGAAACCTGCTGACCTAACAGTTTGCTGCACTTCAAAGTGTCTTAATTCTCACTGAGAGCCGGCACAGCGAGTGTGGACAATGTTTCCTCTCTGAGACGAACCCCATGTTCTCAGGCTTTAATGGAACGAAATAAGAATTTCTTTAAAATTCTAAGATCTACATTAGATAATGGTTTTTAAATAGGCAGGTACTTCTGCCTATTCAAATATGCATGGAAGAAGTACCATGTATTCACTCACGTGCTGGCACACTGAGATCTTGGAGGCTCATGAGCGGGAAGAGCTTTGTTCTATTAAAACAAAGTATTCAGTTCTAGTTGAACCTTGGAAGAGTTTGTATAAAATAATGAAAGACTTTCTCTTTTCTTTTCTTTAGTTTTTAAGAGAGCTGTCATATTGGTTTATAAAGAAAACTGCAAACTGAAAAAGAAATTGGTAAGACAAGAATGAATTTTAATCAAAGCTACCATTTCATGGCTGTATTTTCCTATTAATGTTCAACTGAGAAGCCAGCTAAGAACCCGGGCATTACTAACTTATCGTACTTATTGCCAGGGTAATAACCAGATCAAATACTCCAGATATTTCCTTTTCTCCCTGCAAAAGGTGTCCATTTTCTAAGAAGAGGCAGACAAATACCCATACTTGACCTACATAGAAAATCAGCTTTCATGTCTCTGAAAATGGTCCAGGCTTGCTCCATACACATGAGAGTCTGTGTAACTTGGTTTGTTTTCAGATGACTTTTACCTTGAAGCCTGTTCCTCTCCCCCCAAAAAGGCTAGCTGTGGGTACTCTCAGCCTTCAGTTGACCATTCGGACAGAAGGCTTGGTTGTCATTCTTGCCTGGCAACCTGAAACTCTCAGCTCCCCAAACCATGGCCCTGCCCACCCCCTGCGCAGTCTGTGAGCCCCTTGAGAACTGGGAGCATGCCCGAGCTGACTCTTCCCTGCGCCCTCAACACACCCACACAGCTGCGAGGAGCCTGGCACCTGGGGGAACTCCAGACGTCCACCCGGTGAACATGTACCCCTGGGCGAGAGCTTGCTTTAACCTTTTCTTGGGGACTTTCACATTACAGCCTTCAAATTCCCGGCCCGCACACAGCTCTGCTGACTTGGACCCATTTAAGTTCCGCTGGTTGATCCCCATATCCGCGCTTCAGGTCCGGCTGGGGAACACGGCAGGTAAGTGCTTCCTGCAGCGCAGCGCCAGAAAACACTCTTTACAAACCTTATTTGGGTGGTGGAGAGAGCATAAGAACGAACCTTGGGGATAGGTGTTTTATAGACAAGGAAAATGAGGATGTCTCCTCATAGACTTTTGAAGAAAGTACATGCCAGTAGATGGCTTTTCTTAGGTCCTTATTTTTACTGTCAATGCTTTTTCAACATTTTCCTTCCTGCCTAATGCCCTAAAATTTGTTAAATTCCTCACAAAGCAGTATCATAAATGATGTAAAAAGAAAATCTTTAACCCTGTAAAACATTGAGAAATTCTTCCACAATAACTGTGTTCTGGTGACAGTGTCACCAGACCCACAAACGTTGGCAAAGCTGTGTTGATGGAAAGAACCAACGGGCAGTGACCTTCTAGGCGTCTGTTTAATTTTCGTCAGAGCGCTTATGCCTCCCACAACATGCCTGAATCTGGGCTTGGCCTCTCTCACCTCGAGAACCCGAGCACTTCCTACTCACTGTTCCTTCCAAGGAAACACGGGACCCATGTAACCCCTTCCCTGGAGAAACGGGACCCAGAGTTAGGGAGGAAGCACTGAAATGGATGGGAAACTTCAGCAGGAAGTGTAAAAAGTAGCTAGCAAGTACTTTAGCCTTGTGTAAGTACTTGTGGAAGTCATGCGCGGAACGAACCGCAGGATGAGAATCAGGGTGGGGCACGCGCGACGTTTAAGAAGTGACTAAGTGACGGGATTCACATTTCCCACGCGTTCGTCACCAGCCTCGTTGGCAAAGCTGTGCACTGTCATTTCTCTCGCCTTTTACCAGGGACGGAAAATAATTCCATATGGGAGCTGATCCACACCAAGTCGGAGACAGAAGGGCGGCCAGAAACCATCTTCCAGCTGTGCTGCAGGTACTACTCACTTCAAGAACGGGAATAAGAATGACGGGCTCGTAAAAAGGGGGTTTACTTTTAGCACCCTCCTGCATTTTGATGACGCCAGGATCACACCCCACCACCCCAAAGGACAACCGTGGCTCTAGTATAGAACACACTGATTAAAAATGTGCCACGTCCGCCCTGGCTGGTGTAGCTCAGTAGACTGAGCACGGGCTGCGAACCAAAGCATCACAGGTTCGATTCCCAGTCAGGGCACATGCCTGGGTTGCAGGCCACGGCCCCCAGCTACCGCACATTGAGGTTTCTCTTTCTCCCTCCCTTTCCTCTCTAAAAACAAATAAATAAAATCTTAAAAAAAATGTGCCACGTCCTAGAGCCCCATGGGCTTCAGTTCTCACTCCTTTTGTGAGGAGTCAAGGCACACAGAGGTTGGTGACTTGCTGTCAGTCTGTCCTGAGAGCGGCAATGTGTCACAGGGGGACCAGGGGACAGGGACTCAGAGCACGATGGCACTGACACTAATGCTGTTTCTCTCTCCCTCCCCGGCCCCCAGTGACAGTGAAAGCAAAACCAACATCGTCAAGGTGATTCGCTCTATTCTGAGGGAGAACTTCAGGCGTCACATCAAGAGTGAATTTCCCCTGGAGAAAACATGCAAGGATCGCCTGGTGCCCCTTAAGAACCGGGTTCCCGTTTCGGCCAAATTAGGTGAGAACTTTGCTAGCCTCGAGTGTATTCACCAAAGCTGAGCTCCTCTGAAAGGAGACAGGCTCTTGTGATGCAGTGGTAAGTCACCACTTCGTAAATTATCCGGGGACCGTAAGCTCTAACCCAGACACCCAAACGCACGTGGCAGTGAGAGACAGCAGTGGCAACTTTATTTTCTTTTAAGAAACCTAAACACGGCCCTTGCTCCCCGACCTCCTTTTGTACAACACCACCCCCCACAACCGCACACCCCCGCCTTAGCACCAGCTGACACGGGCTCTGCTCACCACCTCACCTGTTTCCCCCACGGGACGGACAGGAGTCCAGGGACTTGGTCCTGCTCCCTGCAGCATTCCCAGTGCTCAGAACAGCACAGGGCATCTAGAAAGTCAGTACTCAACAAACTAAGATCGAGAAACCTAAACACTCATTCTTATCCAATCGACAGATCAGGAGGTAAATATTCCAAATCACTCTGGTCTTACACTTTCTGCCTGTTTTCAGAGACTTCTTTCTATATTAACTGTTGTAATTATCTTTGATCTTTTTTTACACTTACAAAATGTATATATGTCTTTTATGGTCGCAGTTTGAGCTTTTCAAATTAACTATATAGTTTCTACTTTCCCCCCCTCTCTTGCCAAAGTAAGCTGTGGCCGTGAAATCGGGGTATCGTCTGCACAGACACCACAGCTGAGAGCTCCTTACCCCCAGCCCAAGATAAATCAGTGACACACCCACACAGTGATTAAATGTTCCTATTAAATCTCTGAAAGTTGGTTGGAAGTTCCAGCAGAGACAGCTCCCATGAGAGAGCGTTTTCGTTAATTAAGCAGCAAGGGAAACAAACAGTGAGAAGGCAGGCCCAGAAAGAGTATAATCTTGGTTATCATATTACAAAGTAAGTTAGTGAAGAAAGGGAACCTAAATTTTGTAACTAACTCTTCAATTCATCTATTAGCAAAATCAGAATCCTGGCCCTCAGTAGTTCATAGCTTATTTTTCTATCTAAATAATTGAGCTCTGGTGACTGATCATCTAAAAATACCAAATCCCTCAATGTCAAGGTTCAGATAAAATTTCCATACTTTTAGTATCTACATGTTTTGTTTTTTTGCTGAAGTTCCAGGATACTTCGTGACTGAAGTGAGATGATAAAATCTTAAGAAACTCAGGTATAGAATCATACAGCTTCCAGCGCACACAGTGTGGCGCGTTTCTCTGTCACAAGGGCCCTGTGCTCTTCTCCCTGTAGCCTCCTCCAGGTCCCTGAAAGTCCTCAAGAGCCCCTCTGGCAGCGAGTGGCCGGGCGAGCCCGGCAAGGGCAGCTCACTGGACTCCGACGACGGCAGCCTGAGCAGCAGCACCCAGGGCAGCGGCTGCCCCCTGGGCGGGGGCCCGCAGGACCCCCTGAAACACCCCGACGTGGACCTCCCGGACTTCCCAGACGGTCTCATCAAAGAGAGCGATATTCTGAGCGACGAGGACGAGGACTACCATCAGGCCCTGAAACAGGGCAGCCCCACCAAAGACATTGAGATCCAGTTCCAGAGACTGAGCATTTCCGAGGACCCGGACCCTCGCCCGGCCGAGCGGCAGCCCGGCACGGACAACACAGACGGCGCGCCCGGGGCACAGCAGCGCAGGCTGGTCCGGGGGCACTTCTGCGCCATCAAACAGAAGGCCAACAGCACCAAAAGGGACAGGGGGACCCTGCTGAAGGCACAGACACGGCACCAGTCCCTCGACAGTCAGTCTGAGAATGCCAGCCTCGACCTCAGCTCCGTCCTGGAGCGGGAATTCAGCGTGCAGAGTCTGGCCTCGGTTGTCAACGAGGAGTGTTTTTATGAAGCTGGGAGCCACGAGAACTTGTAGTGGGTCAGCCCAGACGGGGGTCACATTGCTTGCCTCGCCTCTGAACTGGTGGTGAAGTGGAGACTGCAGAAAAACGATTCATCATTGGGTTTTGTGCAGTATACATTTTCCCACAAAATAGCTGTAAAGATTTAAGTTATTTTAATTTATTGTGGATCAGAAAACTAGATTAAACTGGTCAGAATCTGTAAATTAGTTTACATCCCTTTTGAGCAGGTATCAAAATGACTTAGAACTCTTAAAACTGCGGTCTAATTATTTTAATTTATGTGGAAAAAGGTGGGGAAGTTGTGATCAATAGCTTTTTAAAAAAGTCATTTTTTTCAATCCTCTGGGCATTTTCTTTGAGCTGTTAGTTTTTGCTTTATTTAAAGCATATTTAAATTATTTCGATGTGGGTTAGGGGCACAATGTGCAGATTATTTCTTTTTTGTAAGGTTGTAATAGATGCTGTTTATACCAAACATGTCATATCTATGCAGTATATATTAAAAGAAAACTCGTACTGTAACTTGATTATCATGTTTATTTTCTCTACCAAGCTGTACAGTAAACGGGAAGAGTCCCCTCTGGTAACGGGCAGTCTTGTCGTTTTGCAGCAGGCAGAGCGTGCACACAAGAAGCCCGATGGGCGGTGCGCGGTGAGCTGCTTGCCCCTGCGCGGCAGCTACAGCCTGGAACTCTGAGCCCTGTCATCCTCCTGTTCCTGACGTTTGCATTTATTTTTCTTGCATTCTTCTCTGAAGTTATAAGCAAAGAGGTGTGGGTCTTCATCACACATTTTCCGGTACACATCACAGAGGCTCCTGAAGTGGGAGACGGAGAGCTGGGTGGGGCGGAGGGTAGGGTCCACATCTGCCATCTGTAGCAGCTTTCCGGTGCTTTCTAAGCGCTGAGCTTCTGGGAATAACATTCTACGAGGAGGAAAAAATCAGAATTTTACTTTAGGAATTCTGCAAGCCCTGACACTTCCTTCTGCCCTCACTGGAAAAGGACACAGCCCTGACAGGTGGAGCGACCGCAAGGGGCAGCGGAGCCCAGGAGGAGAAGGGCTGCAGGTACACCACCGGGCGGCAGAGCTCCTCTGACCCACACGGCGTGTGCTCACGGGAAAAGGCCCCCCAAGCTCAGTCAGTACACGCATCTCTGGGGTAAGTTTGCAGTAACATCTGTTCAGCTGCATCTTAAAAATAGAAGTTTCATTTGCCACATTTTTCAATACAAAAGTTGTTGATGCTTGTGTGATGTATTATCAGATTTGACTGTTTATAATTTAAACATAGCTTTGGAACTCTTCACCCCAAAAGAGTGACCTTTCCTCACAAAGTTAGAAAACATTTGATGGGAAAATGCGAATACTTATTTTCCCTCTTTAAGATACATTGACGCATCCTTATAATTGATTTAAATTTATATTTCATCTAACCGAGATCATTGTTTTCAAATAAACAGCAAAACTGACAGTGAAATACTGTGAAACTTCACCTGAATTTCACTCTCTTCTCTCAAGTCTGAGAGGCCCTCCAGAGCTCCTTCCACAGGGCCGGGCAGGTCACGGCCATGGCAGAGCGTATTTTCTCATAGTGACAAGCTCTCAGTGAGAAACTGCATGTTCCCCGCACCCTGGGGACCTGGCCGAGTCCAACCTGTGGCATGCCTGCAGGGCACCAGCAGGTTGGAGCGGGGCTCAGCACTGGTCCCTACCTGCAGAGGGACTGCACCTGTGAAATGAGGGGCCCATCACTCAGCTAGGGAGTTGTCCTGGAAATACCAGCTCAGATCAATTCCAGAATTTCCAAAGGCAGGACATGTTTTTTGTGTCCCCCATATCAGGGCTATCCAATACATGTTTGGGCCACATCCTGCGAGAAAGGTGAGTGGGGGCTGCAGCCCCTGGAGCTGTGCCTTCGTTCTCACGGGCACCAGGAGCCAGAGGCAGCCCCATCATTAACTTGCTCCTTCAGCCTGCGCCAGAGAAGCGGTGACTCTCGGTGAAGTACAGACACTGGCTGAAGGGTTAATGTCCATCTCAAATCCTCAAGACTGAGCTGTGGACGGCAATGGTCTTGGGAGGCAGCTGCCCGGGGGAGCCTTGTGTGATAAAGCGACAGGTCATAGATGGGAAAGGGGGGGATTAAGGTGGAGCTATGTGGGGAGGGGTGGGGCAGGTTAGAAAAATGAGAACTGTGTGCCTACAAAGATTAACCGCTTTAAAGAGCTAAATGCTGACTATGGCAGATGGAACTCTTTTAAAAACACACATATTCCTGCTTTCTTAATCAGATCACATAGCTGGGCGTAGTATTTTCTGGCTGTCACAGTACATACAACACCACGGTCACATCAGGGCCTGCTGAGGCACCAGGCTGCAAGCCAGCACGCTCTGCCCGGGTTTCGAGGGAGCCCGCCTGCCCGTGTGGAGCGGGAGCTCACCACTAAACAGAAAGGGCCGCACGCACCCTCTGGGGCATCACCTGCCCTCCCAGAAGCTACACCTGCTGTGCAGTTCTGGGCCCTGAGGAAGAGACACAGTAACTTGGTGAAAAGAAAACATTTTACAAACAGTGAAAAGAGATACAGGGTGTGGCAGAAGTAGGTTTACAGTTGTTCACATGGAAAATACAAGAATGAACTGTTTCGTGTACTCACAACTGTAAACCTACTTTTGCCCCATCCAGTATATATTTGATCTTCGTGGAGGCTCCTGGCACAGCTTCCACGACCGCTGGCATTTCCCAGGTGACACAGGAGACAGGAGCATTTTTTGTTTTCCATAACAGGCCCCTTTCAGCCAGAGCTGCATCTGTGCTGACGAGGTGCTTCTTGGTGGGCCCCAGGTAGCTCCAGGATGAGGGACAGTTGCCAGCGGAACTAACCATGGGATAAAAGGCTGGAACTTTCGTCATCACCCCTGGACCTCCAGAGAGGTGAGACGGGCTGCAAATCGAACTCAGTCCCCAGTGGCCAGTAACTTAAATCAACTGCGCTTACGTAACAGACCCTCCACAAAGACTGCCGAACGACAGGGTTCCGGGCCAAAGAGCCTGGACAAGGCGCGGATGCTCTGCACACTATGCTCTATGCCTGCCTTCCCTGGACTGTTCCACAATCACACATTTTATAATAAACCAATAAATGAAAGTAAGGTGTTGTTCTTGAATTCTGTAAGCCATTCTAGCAAATTATTGAATCCGGAGAAGAGTGATGGACACCCCCAATTAACAGCTAGTCCGTCAGAAGTACAGGTGCTGGCCCAGGGCCTGAGACCGGTCTCTGAGGTCGGCACAGTCTGGTGGCACCGGTTCCTTAGCCTGAGGGATCTTCATTGACTCCACGTACTCACCAGACTGGGACCGTAGGAATCCCTGGTTGGTGTCTGGAAGAAACACCACACAGTTGGGAAATCCTACCAGATGGTGGCACAGGCGACCCCAAAATTACCCATTCCCATGAACACACCCAACAGACACCGACATACACAGAGATTTCCCCCGAAAAACAGCTGAGGGCTGACAGAACAGCTTCTACGCGAGAGAGACCGCAGAGAGAAGCTGGGGAATCACGTGACCCCTCCAGAACTGGAGATGCTGGCGAGTGTCACTCTGTCGCCCCCCCACCACACACACACCGTCCTATGCTGCATGGGTGGGAGCCTGTCCACGGGCTCTGGTCAACCTGCAAGGCTGCCATGGTGCGCCCGGGCTGTCTGTCCCCAAGCCAGCCCTGGGCGGCCGGAATGCAGGGAGCCGCTGCAGCCGTGTGCCTGGGCCGTCTCGGCCAGCGGGCCCCTCGGGGTGCCCTGGGCATCGCACAGGCTGCTCTAGCGGCCTGCAAGACTGCCTGGCACACTCAGCGTGCACAGAGGTTGCTCCTGCACATGGGAGGGGGAGAGAGCCGTTTTGTCTCATTCATAGACATAAACACAAAGTCAAACAAAATGAGAGGACAAGGGAATATGTTCCAAAGGAAGGAACAAGAAAAAACTCCAGTGAAACCAAGATAGTAATTTGCCTGATAAAGAGCAAAGTAATGGTCATTAGGGTGCTCTCGAAACTTCAGAGTAAAATAAAGGACTCAGTGAGAACCTCAGAAAGAGCTGGAAGATAGAGTAACCAGTCAGGGCTGAAGAATAAAGTAACTGAAATGAAAGACACAATGGGGAATCAACAGCAGATGAGATCAGCGATTCTCAACCCGTGTGCCGCAATTTTCAAAACACGCAGTGCCTGACTATTAGTGCACTGACCCCTCTCCCCTTAGACTGTGAAATCAAAAAAAAAAAAAAAAAAATCAACCATCCAATAGCCATCCCATATAAATGAATCAGAATTATGTTTGTTTTGTCAAAAAAATACATTTTAGTAATTAGTTTGTATGACTAATCAAACCAAAAAATGGCTGGTTAGACCCTCTGTAGATAATACAGAAGAATGCATTTGTGAGCCAAGAACTCTTCCAACCTGGAGACACCCATGTCCAGAATTCCAGACAAGATGAAACCGGAGAGACCCACATCAAGACGTACTGTAATTAAAACAATGAAGGTTAAAGAATCAGTCTTGAAGGCAGCAAGAGGAAAACTAGACATATACAAAGGAAATCCTGTAAGGCTATCAGCTGATTCTTTTTTTTCAGCAGAAGTTTTACAGGCCAGAAGACAGCAGGATATATTTAAAATGCTGGAAAAAGGGAATCTGCAAACCAGGATACTCTATCCAGCAAGCTTATCATTCAGAATTAAATGGGAGTTTCCCAGAGAAGCAGAAGAAGTTCCTTAGTACTAAATCAGCTTTGCAAGACATTAAACGGTCTTCTTTAAGCAGAAAAAAAAGCCATAACCAGAAATAATATAGAAAGTAAAAAAATCCCACTGTTAAAGGCAAATATGTAATAAACACAGTGAACCAATCACTTGGAAAGCTAGTATGAAGGTTTGAAAAACAAAAGTAGCAAGACCTAAAATTTGCTGTCAAAAACAAGCAATGGGGCAACATAAAAATGTTGCACTTTTTAAAATGTGTTCAAACCTGAATGCCCATCAGCTGAGAACAGTCTGCTACAGCTGCAGATCAATGTATATGGACCTTGTGGCAACCACAGACCTACAAAAGATAGCAAAGAAAGAAAAAGAAAAAGAAAAAAGAACCCAAACAAAACATGAAAAAAAATCAGGAAAAGGGAAGAGATGGAGAAGAACAAGAAAAACTACAGAACAACCAAAACACAATGAACAGAGTGGTAATAACTGTGCACCTACCAGGAACTACTTCCAATGTAAATGGAGTAGATACTCGTCAGAAGACTCAGGGTGGCTGAGCGGATGGAAGAAAAAGACCCACTTATATTCTGCCTACGAGACCCCACTTCAGAGCAAAGGACACAGAGAATGAAAGGATGCAAACGATATTCCATGGACACAGGAGTGCTGGGGTAGCATACACGCATCAGACAGAACAGACTTTGGAACAAAGACTCTAGAAAGAGACAAAGACACCGCGTAACAATAAAAAGGTCCCTAGAAGAGGACGTAACACTGGTGAATATCAATGCACCCGACACAGGAGCACCTCAAGGTGTGAAGCAAATGGTAAAAAGACATAAAGGGAGAACTTGACAATATTACAACAACAGCTGGGGACTTGAACACCCCCCAACATCAATGGATAGATCACCCAGTCAGTCACTAAAGGAACAGTGGCCTTAAATGTCACATTAGGCCAGACTGAATTAATAGACATTAAAAAAAAATTTCATCCCCAAACTCAGAATATATATTCAAGTGCAGTACATACAACATTTACTAGGATGGATTACAAGTTAGGACATGAAAGAAGCTGCAATAAATTAAAGACAACTGAAATAATTATCAAGCATTTTTTCTGATGACACAGATACGAAACTAGAAACCAAATACAAGAAGAAAATTGGAAAAGACACAAAAACTTGGAGACTAAGCAACACTTTAGCCAACTGCCAATGGATCAAAGAGGAAATCAAACAGGCAATGGAAATGGAAACACCTTCCCCGAATGTCTGGGGTGCAGCAGAACAGTTCTGAGAGCGGTGCATGTAACACAAGTCTACCTGAAGACGTAAACAACCAAAAGTCCCAAAGAATGTACTTTTACACCTACAGAAGAACAATCAAAACTGAAATTAAGTAGAAGGAACAAAACTATAAACATCAGAGCAGAAAGGAATCAGAGACTAGAAAGCAATAGAAAGGTGGTGGCAATGAAACTAAAAGGTGTTTTTTTTAAAAGATAAAATTGATAAACCTTTAGCTAGACTCATCCAGGAAAAACAGGGAGAACCCAAAGAGCCCAAAGAAATAAAATCAGAATGAGAGAGAAGTTATAACCTACACCACAGGCACTCTAAGGGTCATAAAAGGGCACTGTGGAGCTCTCGAGATGGGGGAGTAGGGAATGCAGTGCCTGTGTCCTCCCACGACCACATCAAAATTTCAACCAAACTACAGAAGAGCCATCCTTCAGAAGCACCTGAAACCTAGCTCAGATGTCCTACAACTAGGGATTTTGAAAAGCCCTATGAAGACTGGTAGAAGAGGGGGAGACATGGAACAGGCTGGTACAACACTCAGGAGTAGTGGCTAAAAATCAAGGAAAATCTTGGCTGGGGAGGTCACCCAAGGGTCGAGGGGTCTAGTCCCGCAGCAGGTCTCTGCCCCCCAGCCCAGGGGTGCAGTGTCGGAAGAGAAGTCCTAACAACCAGTGCTGTGAAAACCAGTGGAGGCTGCGGCTGAGTGTATTAAAGAACTGTGGGAACCCCAGGCATTCCTCT
Organism: Tonatia bakeri; assembly: GCA_004024845.1. NCBI lineage: Eukaryota > Metazoa > Chordata > Mammalia > Chiroptera > Phyllostomidae > Tonatia > Tonatia bakeri. Next base: position 61,359 of record PVIA01006176.1, read on the forward strand.
CAAAGGGCCCACAAATGGAGTGACTCAAACTCAGCATTCTGAGCTCCTGTGCTGGGGCAGCAGCTCACAAGGTCCCAGGAACAGAAATGAGGAAATGAATTATCTGGCTTTGGAGTAAAGGGTGGAGGGGCAGCTTTCTCTTGGAGAGAAGTGCCGGCAGAGGTCATTGCTCCCTTGCTGAGTTCTCCACTCACCGGGCCAGAATTCAGATTGTATCTCATTATCCATCAGCCTGGCTAAGGACACATAGTTTGTCCCAACCTCAGGTGAGTCGTGAGACTGTGCCCCATCCAGCTTGCTGGCCACTGAAGCCATTGTCAAAGGCTTTTCCATACAAACAACCTATCTTGGCCAATGTTGTGGGCTTGCCTAAATCTCTCAAAGGTCCACAAACACCAAACAAGCAGCATCTGGCTTCAGTGTGCCCAGTACCTTTTGCTAAGTGGCCCCAGGCCCAGCACTAGCAGCAGCTGGCTTCGGATCACAGCTTGGTCTACCCCAGGCACCTCTGAGCTCAGCACAAGTAGCAGCCACCTGCAGCTCACTCTAGCTCATGCTGGGTAGCCCCAGGCAGGTCATAGGCAGCAGGTGATCTCGGTTTGCACCACCCAACCACCTCCATGAGTGACACACTCACAGAGGCGGACTCGGTGGGCACCAGCACCCTGCTGGTGGGAGTCCTGCTCCGTGGGGCTGGCCCCTGCACAGCAGCTCCTCCACTTTAGCTGCAGCCAGACCTCAGAGCCTGGGGGTAGACACCTTCCACTGATGTGCCAACAGCAATCAAGGCTCAACTACAACAGGAGGGTGCACACAGCCCACATGGGGGGGACGTATCTGGAGAGCCCAGCTCTAGTTATCAGGGAGGCTGTGCTACTGGGCCTACGGGACACCTATGACCACTCTCCCAAGACTGGGAGACAGAGCAGTTCTACTGAACACATGGAAGCAAACACAGGGAGGCTGCCAGGATGAGACAAAGAAACATGGCCTAAAGGAAAGTATGGAACAAAACTCCAGACAAATAAGCTAAACAGAATGGAGACAAGCACTCTACCAGGTGCAAAGGTCAAAACTCTGGTTATAGTGATGCTCAATGAACTTAGGGAATGAGTACATGAACTCAGCGAGAACTTCAAAAGAGAGATAGGAAACGTAACAAAGAAGCATGCAGAAATAAAGAAGACAGTAACTGAAACCTACTGCTGATTCCCTGTAATGCAATACAAATGGGTTTGAATGCTCCAATCAGAAGACATACTGAATGGGCAACAAAACAAGACCTTTACACACACAGTCAGTCACTCCAGATTGAAGAACACACACAGACTTAAAGTAAGAAATGAAAAAATAGATATTTCAAGAAAATGGAAATTAAAAAAATAAAAGCTTGGGTAGCAGTACTTTAGCAGACACAATAAGCTTTAAAACAAAGGCCATAACAAGAGACAATGAAGGACCCAGAAATCCACTCCTGGATATTTACCTGAAGAAACCCACAACACTAAATCAAAAACACCCACGTGTTCATTGCAACATCATTTGCAATGGCCACGATGTGGAAGTAACCTCAGTGTCCACCAGCAGACGGATGGATGAAGAAGTGGTGCATGTAGACAATGGAATACGGCTCAGCCAAACTCAAGAATGAACCCTCCCTTACCATCTGAAACAACGCGGATGGACCTAGAGGATAATGTGCTCAGTGAAATAAGTCAGAGAAAGACAACACCATATGATTTCACTTGTATGCAGAATCTAAAGAACAAAATAAAGGACCAAACAGAACAGAAACAGACTCAGAGATACAGAGACGAGACTGACGGTTGCCAGGTGGGAGGGGGTGGGGGTCTAAATGAAAAGGTGAAAGGATTAAGCAGTACAAATTAGTAGCTACAGAATATTCACGGGGACGTAAAGTATAGCATAGGGAATATAGTTAATAATATTTAATAACTATGCATGGTGTCAGATGGGTACTAGATTTATTGGGGTGATCACTTTTTAAGTTACATAAGTGTCTAATCACTGGGCTGTGATTACTATATTATTGTACTAATATATTGCACATCAATTATCACTGAAAAATAAAAAAAATATTTTTAAAAAGTCAACTACATAGGCCAGTAACCAGGGCCTGGTTTAGCCAGAGAGGTGAGAGAGACTACAGGAGTGAATGATTTCAATGGAATCTGCGGAAATCAACAGCATTTGCTGACCTCTGAATGGGGAATACAAGAAGAAAGGAATACTATGAACATTCATATGCCAACAAATTGAACAACCTAGAAGAAATGGATAAATTTCTAGAAACCAACAACCTTCCCAAACTGAATTGGAGAGAAACAGAGAATTTGAACAGTTGGATTACTAGCCACATACTGAAGCAGTAATTAAAAAGCTCCCAAGAAAGAAAAGTTCAGGATCAGATGGTTTCATAGGTGAACAGTACCAAACATTTAAGAATTAACACCTATCCATTTCAAACTATTACAAAAAATTGAAGAGGCAGAAATGCTTCCAAACTCCTTCTGAGCCAGGACTACCCGATATCAAAACCAGACAAAGACACTACAAAAAAAGAAAACTACAGGCCAATATCCCTGACGAACATAAATGCTAAAATTCTCAACAACATACTAGCACTTCTACACACCGATAACAAGCAATTAGAAGGAGAAATTAGGAGAACAACCCCATTTACAAATGCATCAACAAGAATAAAATTCCTAGGAATAAATTCAACCAAGAAGGTGAAAGAACTGTACTCTGAAAACTGTAAGGCACTGAAGAAAGAAACTGATGAGGACACAGATGAACAGAGGGATGTACACCGTGTTTATATATTAGATGGGTTAAAATGTCCATACTACACAAAGAAATACATTCAATGAAATCCCTTATCAAACTACCGATTGCATTTTTCTCAGGAGTAGAACAAATAATCCTACATACTGAGTCCCAAAAAACCCTGAATAGTCAATTTTGAGAATGAAGCAACCTTTTCGAAAATGAAGACCAGAGTTGGAGCTGACATGTTCCCTGATTTCAGACTCTATGGCAAAGCTATAGTAATAAAAACAATATGGTACCGACACAAAAAGATACATAGTTTAACAGAACAGGACAGAGCTTGAAATAAACCCTTGCTTATTTGGTCAATTAACCCACAACAAAGGATGCAAAAGTATATAATGGAGAAATGATAGTCTCTTCAATAAGTGGTGTTTGGAAAACTGGACAGATTCATGTAAAAAGAAAAAAAGAAAAGAAACTGGATCACTTTCTCACACCATATACAAAAATAAACTCAAATGGATTAAAGACTTAAATTTAAAACTGAAACCATAAAAATCCCAGAAGAAAACAGGCAGTAAGCTTTGTGATGTTAGTCTTAGCAATATTTTTTTGGCTATGTCTCCTCAAGCAAGGGAAACAAAACCAAAAAATAAACAAATGGGATTATATCAAACTAAAAAGCTTCTGCACGGTGAGGAAAACCATCAACCAAATGAAAAAAAACAGCCTACTGAGTGGGAGAGGATAACTGCCAATGATACAGCTGATAAGGGGTAATATCCAAAATATACAAGGAACTCCTACAAATAATAACAAGAAAACAATCTGATTAAAAAATAGGCAGAAGACCCGAATAGACATTTCTCTCCAGATGTATGGATGGCCAGCAGACATATAAAAAGATGCTCCGTATCACTAGTCATCCGGGAAATACACATTAAAACCACCATGAGACATCGCCTCACACCTGACAGAATGGCTATTATCAAAAAGTCAGCTAACAACAAATGTTGGCAAGGGTGTGGAGAAAAGGGAACTTCTGCACACTGTTGATGGGATGGTACATTGGCACAGTCACTATGGAAAACAGTACGGACATTCCTCAAAATAATAAAAAATAACTACTGTTCAACCAATAATTCTATTTCTGGGGGGTACTGAGCCAAATAAGCAAAAACACTACTTTAAAAAGGTATACGCACCCCATGTTCATTTCAGGACTGTTTACAACACAATAGTGACAATAATGGAAACCGCCTAGGTGTCCATTGATGAACAGAGAAAGATGATATAAATATTACTCAGTCATAAAAAAAATGAAATCTTACTATTTGTGACAGCATGGATGGACCTAGAGGGTATTATGCTAGGTGAAATAAATCAGACAGGAAAAAACAAATACCATATAATTTCACCTACATGTGGAATCTAACAAGACAAATGAACAAATCAGACAAAAGCAGACACATAAGGAAAAACCGGAGGCTGCCAGAGGGGAAGGTGGTGGGAGGGACGGGTGAAAAGGTGAGGGACAGTACGCGCTATGAACTTCCCGATATGAAGTCAGAAAGCCCGAGGGATGCAGTGTACAGCACAGGAGGTACAATCAGCAACACAGCCGTAACTCTGCGTGGTAGCAGGTGGTTATTAGACGCACTGTGGCGATCACAGCGTAAGGTAGGTAAACATCTACTCATTATGTTGTGCACCTGGAACTCATATAGTATTGTGTGCCCACTTATATGTTAATAAAAGATTTTTTAAAACCCCACATACCCACACATTTAGGGTCGGAAATGTTGAGAGTCCAAAGTTCCAGTGGTGTAGGTCCTGACTGAGAAACCATCACCTTCCGAGTGCAGGGTCATGATAAACCGTGACTGTCAGTTTTATGACGTACTTTTGATAAAACAAAACAAAACCTGAATGTGGCATCTCAGGCTAAATCGAGGTGTTTTCCCTCAGTGGCAGTCAAGGTTTGTGTAACACAGGATTTGATCTGAGTGTAATATTTATAGAGACCATGAATCATTTTTTTTAAAAGTTCTGAATCTTTGAAGAAGTGATTGAAGATTTCATAACGAGTGCTGCAGAGGGGAAGGGAAGGCATTCTTACCCAAGTCCGCGATGGCAGTATTTCCTTCGGAAGTGGAACACACTCTGCACGACCTTCTCCACCAGCTTGAACGGCTGCTGTATCACGGGCCGCACCAGGGGAGTGAAGTGCACCACGCCCACATCCACCTTCAGGGTAAGCAAACATACATCATGTTGCTGCATGGTGTAACATTATAAACAACTCATCTTTGTAAGGCACAGGAGGAAGGGTTGCCAAGAGCATGGTGTTCACAAATAAGCTTTCCATGGACTTCAGTTTCATCTTCTCTGGGCATGTAAGCTGCCAAGTTTTCTGAGCCGATTCAGAAATCACGGTTAGTTGCATTAGTTCCATAATGACATCCACTGGACCTGCGCTTGATGATCACTTAATCTGAAAATGCAGTTTTACAATGGCCTTTAAAATCAATCCAAATAACCATTAAAGTCAGCAGGCAGATAACAGATAGCATCAGAATGCTTTATTTAGCTTCTGAATGAGTAAAAAATAAGCTGCAGCAGCAGTTCTGACTGTACGAAGGGGCTTCAAAACACAGAAGGCAGATGGGCCCCCGAGGACCACTTAGTGTGAAACTCCCTCCGAAAGTGAGTCAGTTAGGATGCCACTTATTTTGGGTACAGACACCAATTCATCAGCTGGACGGAATTCATGAGCGTCGTCCGCACAGCCACATAACTTCCTGGTGGCAACTTCACACGCCCCAGGAGGCACAGGCAGGACCCGGAGAGAAAAGGAAACCACCAAAAATGTCACTGCTTCAGTGTGAAGCTGCTACCAGCTGTTGAGATTCTTTAATTATCAGAAAATAAAACTTTTCAGGCAAATCTGGTAAGAGATTTATAGCCTGACTCATTCTAAAAATGGACTCATGATGATTCACAAGGATGTATTCAAAATAACAAAGGAGAATACTGAAGGTACAAAGGGAGAAATGCGAGTTACGCCCCAAAATGCCTGACAGAACCCACCCTCTGGGCCACGGGAGTCTGTTCAGAATTCAGAGGGTTCTGTCTGCGGAACCGTTGAACTTGCTACTGAGAGCATCGCACGGACTCTACAAAGGCCAAGAAGGTCCAGTGAGTTATGAAGTGTGGGTTGTACCACTGCCTTTTGAAAAGGAACTCTGTTTGTCAAACACTATAGGAGTCATCAAACTCTCCTAGGAGGACTTGCTCCTAAAGTGTCTGTGGCTACAAAACTCCCTAAAACTGGCCCGTGTTCTATGAGGATGAAGACTGGGTTTGTTTGAGTGCTTGCATGACATGAGGCCCCTGGGACCACAAAATAAAAAGAAAGTGCCTGAAGATCAGGCAGCCGGTATGGACGTTCGAAGGAGCCCCGGTGTTTGTCCTCAGGGTGGCTGAGCTATCTCCTTCTCCCTGAACAGCCAGCGATCCTGTCCCCGAATGTTTTCAGCGAGCGACAGCTGCACCTGCCCGACATAACTGCCGACAGTGAAGAGTCTGAGGTCGGGATGGTGCGGCTGGCAGGAGGGCCGGACGGTTCTGAGCAGGAGACAGAAAGCTGCCGGGGGAGGGCTCCTTCTGCACCGAGAATGTCCCCCCCCTGTCCGCAGCCTGCAGACCGTCTTAGTGAAGGTGACACCGCTTTGGTGGAACAGCAGTTGCTCCACTTCAGAGTGACTGTTTGAAGACAATGTTCAGTGTTCTTATTAAATTTTAAGAGTTGACAATACAAGTTGTCAAATTGGGTTCTGTACGCTTACTCAGTTTCATAGAGTTTAGTGGCAGGCACGCCTTTCGGGAAACTGAGTGCTTTGGTTACAAGGCCAGAACTTGCCTTAGAACCTGAAAAACCCCCACAGAGCAGCGTCCAGGGGTCTCAGAGAGGCTGGTGATCAAGACACAGGGGAGAGGGACTGAAGGGGACAAGGTGTGCGGAGGCGACTTCGGGGTAGAAGTAACAGGAGCGCCACGGCAAGCTGGGGAGGAAAGACTGCTTCCTCTCAGAGCACGTCTGAGGAAGGGAGCGCAGAGAATGGACAGCTGGGGCGAGGGGGAGACGCAGCCCAGATGGCACTGTGATGATGGTGACCGTCAGATACTGCTCGTTCACTCTGAACTGTCTGTTCCACCTGTCCTCCCCCCTCATCTGGGGCAGGGAAGTGCAGACAACCGGTGGCAGGCTCTAGGCCATCCTTAGATCCTGCCCACCCCTTTGCTCTGCAACTCTCTAGGCCACTCCCTGGCCCCCCACTGTCCCCACCTCTGGGCCTGCCATCCTCCATGGCTCCGCCCCTTCAGTCCCGTCACCCAGCTTCTACCCGACCACCCTGAGTTGGTTCTGAAAGGAATCCTTCAGTCACTGGGTGTCATCCAACGCCCTCCTAGTCTCCAGAGAAAAGAAGCTTTTAGCAAGATATGAGAAAAATTTAAGCCCTACCTACTCCTAAACCCACAAAACATCAAAACTCTACTGTTCAGAGATCATTAAGACAGAACACACAAATAATGGGGTAGATGATTCTCCTTACAGTGCAGAAACCGCCGCTTCCAGCTTCCCTGGATTTAGAGCCCTGGCCTCATCTTCATTCGCCTGATTTCATTCCTTTGAGCTACAGCTGGTGTTTGCAAACACAGTACAGGAAACGCCTAACATTTGCCTAAATAAGGTTTTATGACCCTGCCCAAACCCAGCAGCACTCTGTGAAAACTGTGGCAGTAGACTTCTGAAGTTTGAATTTTGTTGCCCGGCAGCCCAACAGTATAACGCAACTAAACTTTCCACTCATAATCAAATACAGTTACAATTAATGGGGGACGCGGTGAAACTCCCCGTAAAGAAAGGCTCTTCCGGTAAAGTGTCCTGCCTTCGGAAAAACCTCCTCTGCCACCCTCGCCCCCAGAGCACTTCTCAGAATTACTCTGAACAATGGAGACCATGTTCTCTGAAGCCACAGGAAAGCCCCTTGGTAACTATGGTAACAGATACAAAAATGCTTTTTACTTATAATTGAATGCTTATTTAAAATTACAACCATTTTTTCCCTTCCTCGATTTTAAGTCTATTAAAGGGCATGATTACAAAGAAGTCAGCACACAGGTAACAGATGCACTTAAAAACTCCTGTTTGATGTTGCCCGCCCTTTTCCAAACCCAGTCTATCAGTATACCAAAATGACTTACTAAAATTTCAAATTAAGGTATTTATAATGAATTTAAACATTTGTCTCTCAAATCCACTATAATGTCAATGCTTTTTGCAAGGTGAGATTAGGTTTCTCAACATAGCAGCCCTGGATACAAGAGGCTGGAGGCAGATGTCCCACTTTCCAGGCCAGAGTATCTGGGGCAAGACTGATAGGAGCTTGGAGCAGACTGCGGATTCGTAAGAGACCCCAGGGTAAGAAGCTACTAAATCTCGAAGCCCAGATAGTGTCAACTCCGATCTCGATTCGACACGATCTGGGCAACACTGAAGAATGTATGGTCTGGCTCCTGACCCGGGGACGGTCATGATATGCCAAAGGACCGAGTAACTACCCCACAAAACAGTACTGGCCACTGCCTAGGAAAGGGTCTTCGACACCTCCCATGGCATTCAAGCCACTGAAGGACAAGCCAGCGGAGAGGAAAAACGATCACAAAGTCAGTTACGATGTAATTGGCAGAGCTATGATCAGAACTTGGAGATGATAGAAGGAATGCGGAGGAAAAAGAATGATGGCAGAGAATAACAACCAATGAGACTTTGGAACAACACGAGGAATAGTTCACAGCTGGAGTGGTATCGTGTGCAGTACAAAGGGTCTGCTGGCTCTGAGGAAACACGGGATCAGGGCCTGGCAGGGCCACGGTCCGTGTCAGGAGGAACGACAGAGGCAGGTGAGTGCACGGGGGGCGCCTGGCTCCTCCTGCACATCACCTTCAGGGACCTACTCTGAGCTGGCTGCGGCCTCCCGTGGGACATCAGACTGTGCAGTTTCGACTTCCCCAGACAAGAGGAACAAGTCATCAGTGCCTGTGATGTTATAATGATGCACTTTGTAGGAAACCAAAATATTTAGACATAAATGTAAATCAAATGTTGTATAATTAGTTTATTCTACCTGTAATTCTTGGGCCACGCCCAAGTTAAGGACAGAACTTCAGTTGTACAACCTTAAAACTCAAACACTTTAAAAGCATTCCAGGTATTCCAAACAAGTGTATTCAACAAGACTGACACCATTAGTGCCTGCATCTCTTTCTCTGAAGTTTACAATTTGTTTGTTATTGCAACAATACTAATTTCTACAGAATTCCCTCCCACTTTTTTGTTCCTCCTGTAGAACTTCGAACGGTTTTTCTTTCTCAGAGGATAAGCATGCAGAGAATGACAGAGCTGTGGGCATGACGAGAAATACCCCTAAGAGATGCCCAGCATGAGGAGGACGTGGAGAGAAAGCGCTCGACTGTGCAAATTATGCATGCATGCGTGCAAATCATGGCAACTAGTAACACCAGTAACAAGGAGATGAGTTGCGGTTCCTCGGTCCCAGGAAAGGAGTGTACACTTAATTCTGAACAAATGCAAAAGGAACAAAACGAACATTGGTTTAGGATTTTCTCTTCTAACGTAGCGTTTCCAGACAATCATGGCAAAACACCTTTCTAAAACCTTGGCCTTTCCCACAAACCATGGCCTTGGTGTTCGTGGCCAGCACCTCGGGTGCCCTGCTCCCACTGCAGCTGCGGGTGTGGAAGAGCTGCCAGTGCAGGCCCTGGGCTGCCCTGCCGGGGGTGGCAGCACACTGGGAGTCGGCAGGCCTAGCTGCTGGTTTCACGGGTCCTGAGAGACTCCGACCCCTCAGCATCGGCCAGTTCCTAGGAACAATCCATCTAAGCAAACTCACAAGCGCTCAGTAACTGCTATTGCCATAAAAAACTTGTTACTATTACTATCAAAGAGTGATAAACAAACACGGTCAGAAATATATTGATTCCAAATGAGTCAATACATTAATCTGAAACTGCCAGAGAGACTAGACGCTATACTCAGGTATAACCAGCGCATTCCAGCCCTGCAGAAGCTAACGCCAACTGTGTTAACAGCACAGAAGCAAGCACCCACAGGTTGATGCCGTGACCATCATGGGTGCCAAGCCTGGGCTGTGATCGTGCGCTGGCATGGGGACGGGCTACTGGGTGCTCCCGGCCCACGTGCTGGCAGCACAGACCTGCTCCCCTTTTGCTAAGAAGTATTTCTTCTTTAAAAGTGTTCGCGCAGTCCCGCTCTCCGTTTCTAACTGGAAAGGCAGCCTGCCTTGTTAAAGATGAATCTACAGCTGCTGGATGTTATCTTTCACGTGGTGATTTTACTAGGTTAACCTTGGAGGTGTGGGGGCCTCATAGTCCTCCCTAGGTATCACGGGAGACTGAAATATAAATGAGAAACCATTACAACTGATGCAACCTCTCCTGTGTGGCAAGATGACGAAGTCCATGCGAACCCACCCAGGACCCTGTGGGCTGGAAGCAAGAGGCAGGAAACCCAGCTTGCTCCCAAGCTAGGGGAGAATTACAGGGAAGAGAGAAGAAAAGGGAGGGGCGGTGACTGAGAGCTGGACCCAAACTCGTGCACACAGCCCACAATCTCAGGTACTACCAATAAGTGATGGTCATTTTTGTTTGTTTGTTTGTTTGCCCTGCTTTTCAAAATCATGTGCAAAGAGAACGCATGCAATGGTGAGGCCACAACGAATTCGTGTTTATGTTACTGATGAGATTAGGTTGATCTGCAAATGTCACCACGATGCAGAGACAGTCTTAGTGTTCTAAACTAATGTGATGAAGACAGAAACCAGCCCTCAAGATCCTTTCTTGTGGAGACAAACAGGAGTCACAAGACATTGTATTGCAAAAACTTGGTGACAGATAATCGAGCAAATGGAAGTACAGCCCGTATGCAGAAACCTGCACCCGACTCACTGCAGACGTCATCAGAAACCAGGGCGGCCTCGCTAGACATCTGAGCATGCACGTAAACTGAGAATACTCATCTCCATTTCCACATAGACTGCCCATTTTTTTTTAAGTTAAGCAAGTCTCCACACTCATCTACAACATTATATTATAACTAAAATGACCATAAAGATTAGGAAAACAATGGACTACTTGTGTTCCCAGCTGATACTGTTAATTTCCTAAGACTGGGTCAGAAGAGAAACATTATTTTAAGATTAAGCCAATCACTTTCAATTTGTGGGCCTGGAACAGGAAACTATTTTATCTTGTTCTGAATTGCATTATTTTCAAGGTTGAACAGAAAGCAACTATAAGGCGACCCTGTTGTTTTTCAAAAATTAGAGCCCCAACTTCCCACTGCACTGAAATGGGCAGCATCCCAGACCAATGAAATCAGAGCCCCTGGGCCAGGCGCAGGGTCTCAGGGCTCTCCCGAGGCCAGGCGATGCTCGGTCGGCAGCAGTGAGAGGCACCGGTCTGGGGAACAGCCTCTTGCAAAGGTATGGCACTGTTGTTATTTCTCAGATATTCGGCTACATGACTGATTCTTTCAGTAAGCCAAGAGAAGCTTTCCTGGATATCCAGATTATCATCACTAGGAGAAACACGAAGGCAATCACAGGTCATTTTTCCTTAAAAGTAGAAAAATGAAAACATTTTAAAGTCAAAAACTGATGTACTGCTGAGGCACTGGCCAGCCACTCTGAAGTCACTCAGCATGAGTGGGAAGTGTACCCTCGAATGCAAAGCTGCGGGGACGGTAGAGTCAGTCTGTTCCACAGCGGAACCCAGACCATCCCAGGAGGGGGTGACTCCTCAAGGTGAGACTTGGGAATACACTCCGTTCCAAGGGGAGGCGGGACAGTGCTCTGAGCGCAGAAGGGCTTCAAAACTCATGCTATTCTGACCCGGGCTCCCACTTACTCATCTTCCAGCCTTGGTTGTCACTCAGCTTCTCTGGAGCTTGGTTTTCTCATCTATAAAATGGGGATCGCTGTTATCTCCCAGGCTTACCTTGAGAATTAAGTAATGAAGTGCCGCAAACAGTATTCAGCATATAGGAAGCAGCTTATAAATGGTAGATATTATTATTACATCAAAATTATAAAACTCAAGAGTAGTCTCCTTTGGAAAGGTCAAAATTATACTTTTACTCATGCAAAGGTCATGTGTAGTTTCAGTAATGTTATTTTTTATACTCAAAATCAGTTTCTGAATTCTTTCATTCAATGTTTATGGTACCCTCACTACAGGCCAGGCACCGCCCTGGCCCAGGACAAGCAGCAACCAGCCAGGCAGACAGAAGCCCTTGCCCTCGTGAGGGTTACCTCCTTGCACCAGTGGAGGGCTCTGAGGTGGGAGGATTCCTGATGTGTTTGGAAGTTTACAAGCAGCAGTTGGCTGGCTGACTGGATGATGGGTACAGAATCCAGGATGGTTTATGTGCCAGGGTGTGCCAAACGGAAGGGTGGGTGTGCCAAATGGAAGGGTGGGTTTGCCATGAACCACCGTGGGGAGGCGGGGGGACTGTGTGGGAAGGTCAGGGGCTCGGTTTGGTGTGTGATCGGTCTGTGATGTCTGTCAGCAATGCCGTGTTGGCAAGTGGATGCTGAACTTGGGAGAGGGCTGGGAAAGAGACATAAACTGAGGAAAAGATAAACTAGGGTAAGATTCATCTAGGGAAGTCTCTGGACACAAAAGGGTTAATGCTGTTTAATTCTGTCCACATTAGAAATAGACAATAATGCCAATGAACTGTATTTCTCCATATACCTCTACTCTCCAGATCCTTTTGTGTATGAGGAATTCTGTCTGATTAGAGAGCTGTAGTTAATAAAGGTTATTTCAGAATCTATCATTTAAAAAGTTAATATTAAGTAAGTACCAAGGCAGAGGAATTATCAAAAACATTTTGAGAATAGTAATGAACATTAAAGCAAGCTTAGCCGTTTATTCTCAGCTGGCTGCATCATGCTGGGGTCAGAGATGGGAGGTGTGCCCTCCACCCGCCCTCTGTCAGCCTCAGCCCAGGTCAGTCTGCACCAACAACCACGGCAAGGAGCCCCACTGGCCAGGACACTAAAGGGATCGGGAACTTCTTCTGATACAGCAGGAGCAGTGCGCTCCTCCTGCAGGCGCCTGAGCTTCGGCCCCACCCCATCCAGAGTTTATACAAGGAACTGATCATACACCTCCATGAAGTAAAAGAAGTTTCCATAACAACATTCGAATACGATGGCTGAAAAGCAAATCCACAGGCATTAGATGGTTAACGTCTTGCTAAATGCCAGACTGACATGAAAAGAAACCAACAACAAACAGCAATAAAAAAAATCTAGAAAAACCGAGATAAGTGAAACATGCATTTTACTATTCCTTGCTTTTAAAGAAATGGCTAACATCTAACAAGGCTATCAACAGTTTAAAATTTTTTTAAAAATCCAATCATAAAATTATTTCCCTTTCTATATAGTGGATATGAATTTGTAGTTTTAGAATTGAAATTGCTGAGGAAGAAAAACTGAGAACCCAAAATAGATGCAGGTATGATACGTCTGTGTTGTTTGTTATTCATGACCTAGAATGTCAGGGCTTGATATCACTGCTTCATCTAATGGTTCATCACATCATTTTCATGTAATTTCTTTGTAAGTTTCTAAAAGTGCTAATATTAAATTACACTCCAGAAACCTTCCTCAGTGGAAGGAATCACAGAAGAAAATTCAGGACACCCCCAAAAAAATTTCTGGTAGATTTACTGATCAAAATTCTAATCAACAGTTGTTCCTGGCTTTTCTTCCATGCAAAAAAAATTTTTTTTGAAAACTGTCTCTTGAATGTTTCTTTTGAAAGCTACCAATTTTGTGAATCTTGATTTTAGACAAGTCACAAGCACCAGAATAAAAATACAGTCTGGCCTTGGCTGGTGTGGCTCAGTGGACTGAGCACCGACCGGCCTGCAAACCAAAAAGTTGCTGGTTCAATTCCCGGTCAGGACACGTGCCTGGGTTAGGGTTGTGGAAGAGGCAACCAGCTGATGGTTTCTCTTGCACACTGATATTTCTCTCCCTCCCTTCCCCTCCCTCTAAAAATAAATAAATAAAACCTTAAAAAAAAAGATAGTCTCAACTCTCATTTGCAAAGCACAATCCAGTTAAAAATATTTCAGACCATAAAGAACCGGGAACATCAAATAATAAACTGTGTCTTCCAACATAGATAAAAATAAATTATAACTATGGACTAAAACATGATATTATAAGAAAAGAAAGCCTTGTGTGAGCTCCCAAAGAATCCCTCCTCTGTATACAGTGACACAAAACATTTCAGCTTTCAGGTTTCGACAAATCCTGTTGTAACAACAATTCCTCCCTTCCCCGCCTCTCCTCTCTTAATTCTCCCACAGTTCAAAAAATGAGATGGAGAACCTGGTATTTATCTTCTAGCCCCATCAGCAGTTTTTACCGCTCAGATTTCTGTGTTGCTCTTTATTTGCTATTTGCAAGTGAGCTGGCTGGAGCTGTATCAGTGATACCAGCAGCTGTGCAGGCAGCCTCGTGTGTGGGGTGTCTCCTCCCTCCTCACACCTCCCTGGGGTTCACGCGGAGACACCTGACCGAGCAGATTGAGACAGTGAAGGCTACGGACAAAAAGGTATGGAAAATGGGAAGTTTCTATGATGCTTATACTCAGTACAGCTCTCCCAGGACCACTTAGCTTGAATTTTACCTTGTAAATCTGTTTTTAAATACCAGTTTTGATAGAAATAAATTTTGACTGGAAAACTGACTTTACTCTTTAATGGTATCTACTCCAGACTTTTGGCAGATAGTTCACAAACTTAACACTCACAGGTCCTGTTCTGCATGCGCTGTGCTTTGGAGCCGTGAGGGAGTTCTCCCCTTAGAACTAAGTTTGCTTACCGCGCCCCCACCCACCCTGACCACCACAATCATCTAAACAAAGTAAGCCTTTATCATCTCCCGATAGAAATTCGAGAGAACAGGCCTCACACTGGATCGTGCTCGTGACTGGAGCGGGGAAGAAACAAAAGATTTCACAGCACTATGGCTAAGATGCCAAGGTGTTTTTACAGAAGAAACAGAATAGTGACCTTGTTCTGGGAGAACAAATTCTTTCTGCCTAAGTTCTGTAGACAGAAGAAACCATTTAAAGTCCAATATTTGACATAAGCGAGCGCTACGCTAACTAAATGCGATGTCATATTGTTTACGCTGATTTTGGCCGTCTGTAATTTATCACTGCCAGTACTTGTTAATTAAGATGAACAAGCTGTCTGCAAGTCTGAATTACACTGAAATTTATAAAATGTATTGGCTAATGAGAAAAAAAAGGTTATAATTGGGAAGCTGAGCATAGATGGATCAACACATCGAGGTTACTCAACCAAAGTAAAAATAAAGAAATGAGATGCTGCCAGGGAATTTTAACAGCAGTCTGGCTCTGAAAGAATCCCTATGCAGAAAATGGTCGGGCAAGGCGTAATTTAGTGAGCTGGCTAGAGCTCTCGGTCCAAACCTGCAAACAGCTATTATTATGAAACTATAAACATGGGATTTATTTTCTTCTAGAAACTTTAACTGCTGTTCTGTTCTGGCCTCAGTATGTAAAGAAATAACGTGTATGAGGCAGGTACAGCCTAGGCCCCTGCCTAGGAGCTTTACAGTAAGTCTGATCCTTAAGAACTCAAAATCTCAGGGAAATCCTCCCTTAAAATTGTAAATTTCACATGTTAAGACTACGAACAAAACAGAACAATGGAATTCAGACAGCCCAGGATTTAGAGAATCACTGTTACAACTACAGGCAAGCTCATACTTTCAGTATAGGCATGCACTTCACAAAAGCCAGGCAGCGGCCCTCCTTGGTGTGTCTCCAAAGCTAAGTCATTTGCCACACTGACATCTTTTGGAGGCTTTTTTTTTTTTTTTTTTTGTGGGAAAGGGAGTGAGTGAAGCTGATAAATAATGGTACTCTGTGCCTTCAGACGGAATGCGTGCCTGGCCTCCCACGGGAAGAAAGCACCCGGGGGAGGATTGCACCAGAAGTACTGGGTGGCGAGAAAGGTACGGGCTGCTGATCTGAAAAAGTGATGTACAACATTATAGCTACAGTTTCTCTCAGCTCTAAGACCCTATGCCGATGAATTAAATCAGCCTAGAGAAGAGAAAAAAGAAACTGCCTTGTGATAGAAAATAAAGATCATATGACATTTATTTGTCATAGGATATAAAATAAATAAAAATATTAATAACAATGCCAACTACAGTTTACTGAATATTTTCTATGGGGGTAGATATTGTTTTAAGCCCTTAAAATGCACTGACATATTTAACTCCATGATACAGGTAGTATAATCCTCCCCATTTTCCAGAAGAGGATACTGAGGCACAGAGAGGTTCTGGAAAGCCAAGATTAGACCCCCACTGCCTTTTGTCAAATATATGTGAATCATGATAGAGCCACTTTAACACATTATTCAAAATTTAATTCAGAAACACAAAAAAGCCAGGATTGCTGTATTTCAGAAACCCTTACACTTCTCAAAAGTAAGTACGGCCAGATTAAAACACAGTAAAGCCACAAAGTGCTAACTTTTCCCTCTTATATAAAAACAGAGAGAGAAAACAAAGTGTTAAATTATGTTTGGTATCATTTCATGGATAAGTAATGATGTCATTATTTCTGTACGTATTTTCAAGATTTGATGTCCCCACTTCGGAACAGCTCAGAATAACCGGTTTTGCAGCCGACTGCAGCATTTGGGTCAGGGAAGGATTCTGGTCCCAACTAGAAAGGATCTCACATTCTCATAGCAAAGGACAGTAGCTTAATTGTTCCGTTTTGAGTACTTTCTACCTGAAGTGAAAGAAGTGCCACCGTAGGTAAGGATACTGCAAATGTTTATTAACTAGAACCCAGGGATACGCGTGCAGGTGACTTCTTTCCGCTCCTTTCCTCTCCTTAGTGCACCTGAGTCACATGCTGGTGCACGGTGGGTACTTGATAAATGCTTCTGAATACTTAAAACTTTCCCAGTGTATATTAATATTGCATTTTAAGGGTGGGCTTAAACTATTCTTCTTTATATCTACAGAGTACTTTACTTAAAATCAAAATGTTTGTTTTAAAAATCAAGGTTTTAAAAAACCCATAATGCTGTAAAGTTCTTGAGCAGGTCCTACGACAGGAGTTTGGCAGGCCGAAGTCTCCCAGAAGGCTACAGGCCCACTTTGCAGACAACCTCAGTGCAGCTGGAGTTTTCAAAAGAACAAAGCGGACAGCCCTCTCCTCTCCAGCATGCCCCCAGCATGCGCCACCCTGTCCACCCAGGAGGACAGAGCCTCGTAAGGCCCGGTGTGAGCTCTGTCCCTGGGCAGCTGCATCCGCACCCATTGCGGGCCGAGGCCCCGGCTCCCACCACACACAGAAGCCTTTTTGTTCCTTCTCTTTCCCTCAAACCTGACTTTGTCTCTTTCCCCAGCCTCTGTCACTCGGTCCTCCACCGCACGGGAACAGCTACGACTCTGACCGGCAGCCACCATAGTTAAGCACCAGGATTTCCTTGGCAGACAAAGCCGGCGGTGGTAACGTCATGCGCTTGGCACACATCCAGCTCCTTGCTTTTGTCCTGGCCTTCTGCGGGGTCTCTGGGGTGCTGGTGGCCACTGTGCTGCCCAACTGGAAGGTGACTGTGGACACGGGCGCCAACATCATCACGGCCATCGTCCAGCTGCAAGGGCTGTGGATGGACTGCACGTGCTACAGCACCGGCATGTTCAGCTGCAGCCTCAAGTACTCCATTCTGTCCCTCCCCACCCATGTGCAGGCTGCGCGGGCCGCCATGGTCCTGGCCTGCGTCCTGTCTGCTTTGGGCATCTGCACTGCCACAGTGGGGATGCAGTGTACTCGCTTAGGGGGGGACAGAGAGACCAAGTGTCACACTTGTTTTGCTGGGGGTGTCTGCCTCATGTCTGCAGGGGTCTCTGGTCTAATACCGACAGTGTGGTACACGAAAGAGATCATTACCACCTTTCTGGACCTGACAGTTCCCGAAAGCAACAAACACGAACCTGGAGGAGCTGTCTACATTGGATTCATTTCGGCCATGCTGCTGTTGACCTCTGGCACCATCTTCTGCACTTCCTGCATGAAGAGGGAGCCAGACGCTTGGCTCTCCCCACCCAAGCAGCCGCACACGCCCACCACAAAGCTAGAGGGCGATTCCGCATACAACCTGAAGGATTATGTGTAAATCACTGTGGAATGCATGTGGAACTTTTAGATGTCTGCTGGGACTTTTGTGTTTATTTTAGATTAAATACACACACACACACACACACACACACACACACACACACACACACCCGAATTATGCTTAACTTTCTCTACAAAGGTTTGAAATGCTTGAAAAAATAAATTAAAAAAATGGCAAGGTCATTTCAAATGCCAACAAACTCTCATGTATAATTATATCTGTTGTAAGATTATTCTTCCATTCCTATTTTCATGTTCTGTCTAAGGGTTTATAATTGAAAGAGGCTCTGATCACATTACTAAGGTAATTAATTGATGGCTTTTTCTTGCTTAAGATAATCTGTTGGTACAATTTCCGAATTGGGACTTAACTGGGTTTCATAAAACACCAAGTGTGAGCAACACCTTGCCCCAGTGTGACCTCAGGGATCGCCTGCGTTCGCCATCTGAGTGGCACCACCACAGGCACCTGCTTCTGTTTGCAGCCCCGCCACAACAGGGTCAGAAGAGCTGTCGCCTCTTCCAGCGTTGCCCAAACCAGCCACCCAAACTCCCTACCTGTGACCTCCCTGTCCCTTTTCTCATTTTAGAAAAATACCTCCATCCATTTGTGAGAGCCGACAACACGACATTCAAAGATGAGGCAGAACTGAAGGGCAGACTCTGGTAAGTGCCACCACAGCAAAGCAAAAGCAAACCAAACCACACTCAAATCTCTAGGACTCTTCGAGCACTAGGCACAAGCCAAGAGACGCAGTATGTTTGTTTGAAGATGCTCAAGAAGGCCCCCTTCTGCTGCCAGCAAGAGAATTCTCCGGGTTAACTCATTTACTCAGGACAATTTAGATTGACCCCCATCTCATTTAGCCTCGCATTCAAAGTTACTTTTAAGTTGTAATTTTATGTTCTAGTTTGATCCACATGAACAAATACTTTGCTGTTCTCTTATAAATGAACTGCTTCAGTGAGTTAATAGATGTGAAAGTAATTTTTAGATCATAAAGAATGCTTTATAAAAAAGTATAAGAATCTAAGCTAAATTATCTTACATATATCAAATATTTAAAAAGGAAAATGAAAATCGGATTGTTTGAGGTGCAAAAGAAACACCGCACGCTGTCGTTTCTAGTAATTCAGCTGTTGATGTGAGCTTCCTCACAGCTCACCACGTAATGCGCAGCCCTTCTTTGTGCGCTAGTAATTCAGGAGTGGGAAGACCATCTTTCCTGTGAGCAAACAATGTTCATTTGTTCACGCAGAAGTACAAACTAAAATATTTTATGCCTATTTTACTCTGCAAACCTTCATTCTCTTCTTCGACAATGTCATCAGCTATTAATGAATAGCTACAATGAAAAGGTGCTATCTCATGTATGGATTAGAAAAGGAATCATTAGACAGCAGTTTAAATGATTGCTTAAAGTATGCATTCCTTTTTAATGCTCAAAATATTTTCCAAACCAATGTACTGAAAATAACTCTAACACAAAGACTGCTTTAGTGCCAGTTCATGTGACAGGCTTGCTCTGACACCTGTGTGGTCCTCTTGCTTTGCTCAAGGTGACTGGCTTCACATGTAGTCTTCGTACCCCATCATCCTCTGCTAAATGTTTATATAATCTACCTAAGTTTATATATACTTCAAAATAATTTTCATTTATTTTTAGAATATTTTCTTCCTAAATACACAGGAGTGTTTGAACTCTCAGAAAAGCAGCCACTTGATACAAAATAATGGCCCAATTCTACCCAGACCGGAAACAGTGAGGCTGAAACGCTGGGTGCCCCCCGGGACCCACCCCTCTGCATTGCTCCCACAGCCTCCTCCCGTTCACCGCTTGCCTGCCCACACTTCCACTCCCCTTTGGGGTCACCCGGGATCTCCTGTGTGAGCTCAGCCATGACTTCCTGTGGAAGGTCGCTGCCTCTACTTCTGTGTTCTCAGCGAAGGCTCTGGTAAACAGATCACAACTCTACGAGACACCATCTCCAACCTGACTTGGAGGCCAGGTATGTTTCTTACCTCTGTGTTCGCCATGACTTGCCACTCACTACAAGTGCTTACTATGACATGCTGGTCCTGACCAAACTCCTCTGCACGCACCGACAGGTATCAACTCCTAAGGACACTAGGAGGCAGGTACTATTCTTAGTAGCTCACAGGAAATTGAGGCAGAGAAAAGGTGTCAGTTACCTAACTTACCCAAGCTCACACAGCTAGTAAGCTGGGGAGATGGGATTCACCCTGAGGGGCTCTGGCGCCCGAGGGAAGCCACCGTGTGTACGGTCACACAGGACACCGGTCACACGGCACACATCACTTACTCCAAGTCTTTGCTCATGTGACAGGGGGGTTTTCAGTATCTACTCAGGGTTGCGAGGGTTACATGAGGCAATACAAACAACATCTGTCGAGACACGGTGAGCACGCAGTGACTGCAGCCAAGGTTCCTGGTCTAATCCAGTGGTTTTCATCTGGGGGTGGACATCTGGCAATGCCTGGAGGCATTTTTCGTTGTCATATCTGGGGTAACAGTACTAGTGGGTGCAGGCCAGGAATACTGCTAAATATCCACAATGCACAGGACAGCCCAGCAACAAAGAACTAGCTGGACCAAAATGTCAACAGTAACAAGGTTGAGAAACCCTGGTCTAATCTACTTGAATGCATATAAACATTCCTTTTAGTTTGATTAAAAAGTTCCTAAAAGAGTACCACTCCCTCCACCAAAAAACAAAACAAAACAAACAAAAAAACCCCCCAAAATGTCAAAAACTTCCCAGAATATCATGTTTGTTTTACCCATGGAGCCGGGGTGTGTGTGTGTGTGTGTATAAAACTGAAGAAATCACCTAATAATTCTGGCAAAAAGGATGAAGACTTCAATTAGGTCAGGAGAATGGATGTAAGAATAGCTAGATTTAAGAGGCAGGGTGCAGGGGGTGTCGGAAGTTGGTAACTAGTGGCTGGCTGTGGGGGTGAAGGTAAGGGGGAGGGACAGGTACTGAAGAGGACCTTGGGGCTAGGCTCCGGTGGCCTGAGCTGAGCAGATGAGTACACAGGGAGGTGGGGGTGGGGATGGGGAGCAGGCCTGGGGCAGGTGGACAGAAGTAAGCTCCGTCTGGGATGCGGATTCGGTGTTTTCTCATTTCTTCATTTCTTGAAGAAGACTGCTGCAGTAATTTCTTTTATCACCGTGTTTTTTGCTGCATGCTTTAGCACGCGTCAACTCCTTGGACTCTGAGGACTCAGACATAGCCTGTGGTTGTGCAGTACCCTGCACAAATCCCTTCCCTGACCCACTGACATTTTTCTTCATTTCACTGTATTTTATATGTACAGAAAATTGTCACCTGCAAAATTGCAATTCTGTTTCTTTCTCAGAATTATAATTCTTATTGCTTATCCCATTCTTGAATAGTTATGAATACATACCTAGAATTAAATTAGACTGTAATAGTAAGCACACTTATTTTTATTCAACACTTATTTTATCTGATTTTTAAAAAGGATGACTCCTTTACTTCTCTACTATTATAAAATTGACTTTTAGTATGCACATTTACGGTTTTTTTAGGCTCACCCATTTTCAAAAAAATTCAAGGCAACTTACAATAACAATACTGGTAATAATAAATATAAAAGTCAATGATAAAAGTGAATGACTAAAGTTACAAAGAAAAGGAAGAGAGAAGAATGCTATTAAATAATCCTGGCTGAAGGCTGTTACAGCAATTAAATAGGAAACTTAGTTCAGAGCTTCTTCCCAGGAACCAAGGCAGAAAAGGCCACACAAGACATCTGAAAGCTTTGTCTATCACCAGGAACCTCCTGGGGCTACTGCTGGCACCCTGGCCGAGCTCCTGCCACTGGGCCCGCACCCACCTCCCAGCTGCCACGGGCCTGGGGTGCCGATGGCCCCTAGAGCACGGCCCTTTCACACAGAGGAGGCCCCCACAGCCCTGGATCAGCGTGCCGGAGCATCTCTGCAGCGCTGTCCGCAAAGGTCAGGCTTGGGCGCCCTAAGTCCTGACCTTCCCTCTGTGTCATGGGTATGTCGCCATTGATACATCTAAAATTATACTGACGCAATTTATGCTTTGAATCTCCAGCATGTTTGGGAGTAACTTGCTCCATATACTATAGTTAATAGGCAAAATCAGATATAAATTATATTGATGTCTGGAAAAAATATAATACACACTGCAGCAAGATATTGCAAGTTGGTTCATAAATACTTGTTTATATTCAAAACAGTAACATCTATCTTCCACTGACTGCCTCGTGGTGCCAGAGGCTCATATTACACCCTTTACGTTGATTATCTCCATCCTTCAAGGGTGGCGTTACTGCCCCAATACGATGTATTAAAACTCAGCCTATTGCCCTGGCTGGTGTAGCTCAGTGGATTGAGCGCAGGCTACGAACCAAAGCATCGCAGGTTCGATTCCCAGTCAGGGCACATGCCTGGGTTGCAGGCCACAGCCCCCAACAACCGCACATTGATGTTTCTCTTTCTCCCTCCCTTCTCTCTCTAAAAATAAATAAATAAAATCTTTAAAAAAAAGCTAACATAAAAAAAAGCATTTAAGCCCCCCCCCCCCCAAAAAAAAAACTCAGCCTATTAACCTGAGCAAGTCCTCACCACTGGGAGCGCTGGAATCCCAACTGGTCCACCTGACTTCACAGTACTTCTAGCTTTTCCACTAGAAAATGCTGCCCCTCTCCTGTCAATCAAGAGAACACATTCCAGTTGTCCTGTTACATCTCAGTAACTTTCCTACTGGGCTGGAGGATAGGGTACGGTCAGACGTAATGCCTGTCTGTGCTGTGGGAAGGATGCCAGGCCACCAGACCCACAACCACAATTTATAAAAGAAAAATAAATGACAGAATTTTGAGGGAATAGTCAATAGCTCAGTATTTATTGAACTTGAGTAACGGGCAAACTAGCTGGAAAAAAAATTACTGTGGGACTCCAGAAATACATGGGTTCTTGGGGATCTTTACGGGTCAGCTTAAGAAACTTAAAAGTTTGATTCTTTCATGGAAGCATTTTATTTATTTTTTTAAAGATTTTTATTTATTATTTTTAGAGAGAGGCGAAGAGAGGGAGAAAGAGAGGGAGAGAAACATCAATGTGTGGCTGCCTCTCACGTGCCCCCTACTGGGAACCTGGCCCACAACCCAGGCATGTGCCCTGATGGGAATGGAACCAGCGACCTTTTGGTTGTCAGGCCAGTGCTCAATCCACCAAGCCCCATCAGACAGGGCAGAAGCATTTTCTAGTTCTAATTTTGAACTGAAAAAGGGATATTTTGTCTTGTAATAATACTTTTACTAACTAAACAGTGAGATGGAAATACTAAATTTAAAAAATTCTAGCTTAAAATCTGTATGCTACAAACTAGTAGTTTAAGAAACACTAGAATAGACCAATTAATCTGATTTTACGAGACTGTGTTCTCTGTAGATAGAAAAGAATTTTGGGCTCCGACTTCAGGGACCGCACCAGAGAAGTTAACGAGCGTGAAGGGTTTGTTAAGAATTTTGTCCAGCTAGTCAGGAGAGAATCATGGCAGTTCCCTGCTAGTGCAAGTTCTGCCAGTAAAGGCGACTGAGTTGGTTTAATCTAAAGGCTGATGGACAGAAGGGATAACAGATCTCATACGAAAAACCCTAAGGTGGGTAGAAATAAGTCCATCTTGTCACATCACAAAAGAAATTCTCTAGGTCTAATTCTGAAAGAGTTTTGCCTGAGAGTAAGTATTGAATTTTAGTAAATTTCTTCTGAGCATGTACAGAGAATTAACCTCTCTCAACTCCCCCAGGAGCCTGCCTACACCTCTATCTTAGCCCTCTGTGCTCTTCACCGTGATAGTAGTTGTTCGACTGTCTCTCTTTGCATACAGAGGGTTTAGCCAGAGGGGCGGCCTTGTACCATTATTTTAACATCTCTGTAAAAACTCTTCCCCTTTCTTAAGAAAACAAACTTTTCTAAAAATTTGCTCAATGTAACTATCAGCCAAATTTTTTCTGGCTTTCTTCAGAGCATTCATAAGCTGCTCTAATGTGCTAAAACTACTTCAAATCAACAGAGACTTCTTTAGGGACTAAAATTTAATCCTCTGACTTACTGTCTTCCTTTATCATAATACATTCTCTCTCCTCAATAACTGCTTTCCTAGATTGCAAATAAATTCCTGCATGTAATATTTTCAATATGATGAAAAGCATGTAAAGAAAATTATATGTTTACTTTGCCAAAAAGCAAACATATCTCAATAAAAAGAGAATAAAAACATAGCTAGCTCTTTGCCCCCAAATAATAAATTTTCATAAGGCCTTACTCCTAAACTAACAAGGGTACCATATCCCTAAATCAAAAAAGTTGGTAACTTCTAAACACCATCAAATGCCCTCAACAAGGTAACTAAAACAAAGGGTTAGAAACTTTCCATCACAAATATTCTAACTCTACTCTAAGGAACCCTTGGAACAATTAGGTAGCCTAAAGTTTCTGGGTTATGGCAATAACCAAAACTATAAAAAACCGAAAGATAAAGATCTTGGTCTCTGATATAATTGGGACTGGCACTATTCAAAAGGTTATATACACATCTGTATGCATGACAAGAAGGAAGCAAGCTACAGAATCACTTGGTTCTCTTCAGTACAATGGGCACCTGTTATAGCATAGAAAATTCCTGAAAGGACAAACGTATTAAATTTGGTGATGACCTACAAGATACCTCAGTTATCAAATTCTGCCTAGGACCTAATAGAATCCATTATTTTGAAAGAAGTAATTTTCAATGTCTGCAGCCTTGAGCTGCTGCAAGGAGGTGGTACTGAGAGCGAGGTCTCCGAGCCGCTTTAGGAAAAGCTGACCGTGAAGCCTGTCCCGTAAACAGGAGACGGTCTGGACCTACAGTCACAGGAAACCTCCCCCTGTGGTGGTGACAGCAACGCAGAGGAAGTGGGAGGTGGTAACAAAGAACACCGGTTCTCACCACCTCTCGGACACACTTCAAGGTGCACACTCAGCCCCAGCACCATCAGCGCCCCATTCTAAACCTGAAATCTGTATCTAAACCTAAAAAGCACACAAACAATTTTACTGTGCCATCTACTTGGATGTGAGATGAAGTGAGGGAAACTGCATCGAGCCCGGAGAACTCCGCTCCACACCAGCTGTGACTCCTGCAGGCAGACCGCGGCGTCTGTCCTCCGGGGCCCTCGTCCCTGCTGCCTTCCCCCTCCACCTGGCCCAGGGCCTTCATGCAGATGCTCAATGTCCATTGAAAGAAGAAAGAGATGAGTATTTATGGCACATGTCCTGTGGTACAGATGCCAGTTTATTGAATTTAATTTTTGGCAGAGAAACTTTATTTCTGTAATTAGCACTTATGTTTCCGTAATTAGTCACATATAGATGTAATAGTCAAAGTCTAATTTAATATTCAGCTGTTTTTCCAGAGATCATTGTAAGTAACATTACCAAAATAAGGTCTCTCAAAAAAAAGTAGAAAAAATTCCATGAAAACTAATGTTTGATGTAACATTAGTGAGAAGTCTCTAATAGAAATCACACACATACAAAATACTGATTTCTTTTTTTTTTTTTTGAGGAATGGCTGACAATGTAACTTATCTTCCACACTCGGATAATTTAGGTGTAAAAGGAGTAATAACAATAATAATAGTATCACCAACACCAGGGCAACATGGATAAAACTGGACATTTAATCCTTCTAAATAAGTGGGAGAAAAATTAGACTAAAACCTGTAATCCTTAAACCCATACTGTAATTTTTATGCTTCTTATTTGGGAGGGGTAAAGAAAAACTTATGGTGCAGTTTGCATATAAGTCAAGACTAGATCCCTGAGATAATTTCCTATGACACACCCTCAGAGCAGCAAAGAATACAGTGAAAACCCTAACTCTGGCACAGTGAAGCAAGCAGAGAGAGACTGACCTGCGGTTTGGGCACAAAGGCCCGGCCTGGGATTGTGAAGAGGTGCCGCACGTGGCAGAGGTGCTGGGCCATCACGGAGAGGCGGCTGCGCTGCCTGCTCCCTGTGCTGGCCGTGAGTCTCTGCGGAAAGGTGAGAAGGCGTTATTGGCAAATGACTGGTCCAGTCTGATCACAACCAAAAGATAAACAGCTAACAGAAAATATAAGAGTGACTCAAATGAACTATGAACTATGCTCAGCCACACTGCAAATTAGCGACAGGCAAATTAGAACCATACTGAGATACAGTTTCACATCCACAGAATGAGCAGATTTTAACGGCACAAGGAAGGACCTGGTAGAACCTAGTCTCGGTGACCGCTTGGAGCAGCACCGCGTGTGCGGGGCCGGCACAGGCCTGGGGCCACAGCGGGACCGCACACGCAGCGGAGCTGAGGTCGAGTACACCTGCGCGAGCCCGCAGGTGTACCCTCAGGACTTGGTCCTGGAGCGCAGTCTGTGTAGTCACACAAGGAGATGTGCCTCAGAATGCGTGTTCGTTCAACACCATGTGCAGTATAGAAAGAGTGTAAAACATAAACATCCATCGCAGGTGACTAAATAAGCAAATTGTGGGCATTCTGACAATGCAATACTAAATAACAGCTAAAATGAATAACAATAATTACCAACATAGATCCCCAAAACAGAGTAAAAAATAACTAAGTGGAAGAAAATATGTACAGTATGGCTTCATTTATATAAAAATTTCAAAAGATTACTTATTTCATGTGTGTATGTGAATGTATCTATATTTGCGGTGCTGGTGAAAACCATGCACAGAAATGATGAATACACATTTTAACACAGTACAACTCAGGGAAGGGAAATAAACAGAAGGCTCCAAACATATCTACATTATTTTCCTTCTTAAGACAGATAAGAAAAATGGCAATATGTAAGACTGGAAAAAGCTGGTTGAGGATAAAAAAAAATAGGCACATCCACCTTTCTAAAATGTATCCCACCTCCCTGTGTTCTGCGAGCCCACTAGACATTCTGACCCTCTCACGAGACCCAGGGCCGGCATTCCCGCGGCAGTGCTGGGGCCGGGGTGTGGGTGGTGTGCCTTGCCGTGAGCAAGCAGTGCCTTTAGACTCGTGTCCATGGCGTGGAGGTTCCTCTTTCCTGCTTCACTGTCTTGTGCTGACCTCTAACAGTCCCTTTTACCCTGGGCATGAAAACCACATAATCTGACAATTCTGTCTTCAGTGAAATTTTAAAAACAGGTTTTAATTTGAGATGCTGAGAAAACTTCCTATGGGCCAAGTTGGCAGTAGATTATGTATAGCATCTGTTTTGTTATTCAAATCCACCCCTCTTCTTCTCTCTTTTTATTTTAAATTATCTGGCTCTTGTCTGTATTTGGACAGTTAACATTATTGGGGAGCAGGGTTTATGACAAGTGATGAGGTGCTACAGTGTATCTGACAGAAAGAACTCTTCCTTATTGAAATGTGACACCAAGAACTATATATGTCCCGTGTGTTGCCGTGTATAATGTGCACTTTATGCCCAACTTTTTGAGGGAAAAATAAGGATGCGCATTACACATGGGTACAATAATCCCACGCATGATGCCCACAAAAATGTGGGTGCACATTATACACAGCGAAGTGCAGCATTCTCAAGCAAATACCAAAAACACAGAGACAAATAATGGAAGTACAGATTTAAGTTAAAAAAATAAGCTTTTGGATCAAGCAGTCAAAACTATTTCTATTTCTTGATTAAAAAAGAGTTTAATTTTACCACTGGTAAACATTAATTGAAAATGCACTGTGCAAATTGGCACAATTCAAAGCAGTTTTGTATAAAACTAAAATCTAGCATGAACATAATCACAAAACTAGAAAATAAACCAAAAGGAATGCCCAGATTTTAAAGATTATTATTTCATCTTGGGTTTTCTTCCAATTTGCCACTTTGCATCTGAAATGTATGTTTCCACAGGTGAATTCAAGAGATTAAAAAATTGCGTTAACCTAAAAGCGAACCAGTGAGGCCTGGAGGGTGAGCTCATGTGCTGTGAAGACACAACGGAGTCTGTCTCACTTGGAGTGCTGCGTGTCCACTCCTGCAGAGGAGGGGCAGTCCTGACCTTTAACTCGACCCACCCGATCTCTGGAGCAAGGGCAGCCATGGTGTGGAAATGAAGACCTGCGAACTGTGCAGCTCAGCTTAGAAGACAGCAGCACACATATCCGCCCCAACTCCCTGAGGGAAAGTTCAAGCCACAGACCAGAACACTCCGCACAGGACTTCAGTAAAAGCTAGCTTAACAGGTAAGTGGTCAATCAACCCCTTGAAGAAGATTTGGTATTTCGGTGAGACATATATTATAGGGAAAGCTATGAAAATTCAAACTGCACTAGCAGACAGATGACTGCAACAGCAAAAGGCCAAGAAACCAAAGCAGTTAATTTTTCAGTGAAAGGAAATGTCTAACCTTTGAGCTTTTAAAAGCATTCTGAGTCTAAGGGGAAAGATGGGGTCAAAGAATTTACAAGCACAGTGCTGCTGAAATACTTTTTTTCCCTCTTACTCATCTAAAATAATTTCAAGTACAAGGAGAAAAAATTGGCTTATACTTGAGAAGTGAAACAGCCACACATAAGAGACAAAGGGAACTATACATACTAATGAAGAGGTAACCCCCTCCCCGTCGCGAGGGATGTGACTATTATAAACAGCCAGGGCCCCTGGGGATGGTAGGAGGTGAGGAGGCTGATGCTGGACCGGAAAGAAAAGACCTTAGGGTCACACGGAGAAGCTAAACATCATGACATTAGCAGAAAACATATGGCTTGTGTTCAAGTCCGGCTTTCCCCGTAACTAGCTCCGTGACCTTTTGGAATACATTAAATTACTTTGAGCCTCAGTTTCGTCATCTATACAATGAGGCTAGATAAGATTTGTTAATGTCTCATTTACTGCTCCACAGTCTGATTCTATTTTATAAGCTGTAACTTTAAACTGTCTGTGTGTCCCTTAAGGTATGTGAGCTGAATTCATACATTCAGACTCTGTAGTCCTAGAAAGAAAGAAGAGGGTTGTGTTTATTTGTTTTGTAATTCACTAAGTCAAACAAAGAAAATGTTTAAAAGTGCTTTCTGTGGCTAAAATACAAAGTTACAAATATGACAGTGTCAAGAGCAAAGAGAATACATAAGAAAATGATGTTGTTTATTCTCCTGCTGAAACTTTTACTTGCAAAATTGCAAAATCAGTCAGAGGATCAGTGTTACCCATACTTCTAAAGCTTTTCTTAAATTACAGACTTAGTATAAGTTCTTTTCAAAATTCATACTAAAATTTAAGTAAAATCAGCTATTTTTGTTAAAGAAAAATAATCGCATGTGGTGTGGGAGCAACACTATCATTAATAACCACTACTGACACTCTGAGTCACGAAAATATTATTCTGCCTCTTAAGCCTCCGTTCCTTTGTTCTTTCTCCCAAAAGAAGGAGCGTGCATAGTGTTTTGCAACTCTATTGTGTTTTTCAATAACAGAAATACCACAGTAATCATGTCAGCTGAGGAAAAGTATCCAAGGACAAATCCAAAGGTTGAGAAAACAAAAAGAAAACGATCAGCATGACCTCAGTTCAAACCAACAGAAGAGAGTGCACAGACTCTCGAGCTGGGAGTGACGCAGACCTCAGGAAAGTGGGGATGTCATCACAAAGGACCTCACATTGTTGCAATGACTTTATGGTCACATGCTCTAACCCAGTTTCTCAGGCTCAGCAGTACTGACGTTTGGGGTTGGGTGATGCTAGGTGACTCTGTTGTGGGGGGCTATCCTGTGCACTGAAGGATGTTTATCAGCACCCCTCACCTCTACCCACCAGACACCAGAAGCACCCCTGCCTGGTGACAACCAACCATGGCCCTGAGGACGGTGTGTCAAAATCATTTCGGTAAGAATCACTGCTGTCAAGGGGAACAAGGTAAAGAGAGAGGGTGGACCTAAGAAATAAAACCCGTAGGATCCCCTCATACATTACTTGAGAGGAAGGAACCTAAAGAAGTGGACTAATGCAATCATATAATCCAGTCTCAAAGGAATTCTGATAGTAAAAAGTTTTTTTCAGAAGCAACATGAAGTTGAATAAAACATGTAGAACAATAGTTTTCCTAACTGGATAGCAAGCAGCAAGGGCTGTGATCACTGAGAGAGAAAGGTGGTGAGCCAGTGACTGCCCAGCTCGCAGCCGGAGGCTGTTCTCGGGCACGAGGGGGAACCCACGGAGCCCAGGGGTCTCCTTGACTTGAGCGGAGAGGCTGGAGCCCTGGGAGGCCCAGCAGCCAGATCTCACGGGGCAGACGGCTAGAGACATGGGAACACACACAGGGTGGGGAGTGCGGGTGGGGGCAGAGAAACAGAGAGGGAGGGAGGAAGAAAGTGAGCAAGAGCTCCTGCGACAGGCTCTTCAAGTCTTTGGCTGAACACAGACCTGGGAGTGCATGAAGCTAGCTCCTCAAGGCTTGGGACGTTGAGAGGCTGGAGAAAGTAGCATTGGAAGGCAGGACAAAATGGACTCACAAAGAGCTGAAAACAGTTTGCATCCCCAACAGCTAAAGGGGAGAGAGCCCTAGAATACACAGGGGACTGGGTGCATTCCTCACGAAGGGTGGGACTTAGTAGTGGGATTTAATTAGCCTCAGATCAATGGCTGCTCTGGATCAGTCATAACCAAGTTTAAGAGGAAACCTCAAACCAATCTGCAAGCAATTATCTACGGGCCAGAACCAAACCCACCACTCGACCCAATACAATAAACCCAGCTCCCAACAACACTGAAAACCAAAATCCTCACAGTATCTGATGTCTTGTCAAAACTGCCAGGCTCACAAAGAAGCAGAAAAATAAGCCCCACAGCAATGAGGGGGTAAAAGTCAGCTGGTGAACAGTACAGAAATGACAGAGGTGATGAAATTAGCAAACAAAGATCTTAAAACAGCGCCGTGTGTAATACATATGCACAAATATGCCAAGGAAAGTGTGAACATAAAGTGAGAAAGGGAAGATATAATAAGATCCGAATGGAACTTCTTGAAATAAAAATACATCTGAAATAAAAAATAAATTGAGCAGAATTAACAACAGCTTAGACACTGCAGAAATGTGTGGTGAATTTGAAGACACAGTAATTGGAATTTATTTTGACATATGGTGAATTATTAAACTTTTTCGTAAGAGTTAATGAAGTATGCATGCATTTGCTAAATGATTCTTTTTTCCTCTGATTTATAATTTGATCACCACCCTGCATTAAGTCATCCAACTCTGGCCTTCTGATCTACCCTCGGCCTGCCTCACGCTGGGCCATAGCGCTCTGACTCAGAGAGCTTTACAAGAAGACACTTCAGCATTTCCCAGGCAAGCCTGCCCTTGCACTCTTCCTTTCCACAATTTCTTACCCAGTCTTATAGGTCCTCTTCTCAAGGTGATCCCTAGAACTTTACATTTCAAGATGTTATATATACAGTATATCTCCAAATACTTTTGACATCTCTCCGATAATGACGTTTCATGTACTTCAATCCCTACTAAAGTTAGTGTTCTGTTTATCACTAATTCAGTCCTAAACTCTCCCCAACGTTTAGTATATGCAAACATGATAGGCACTTTATCAAATTTTTGATCTGCTGATGTGAACTGAATGCTCTTCCTGAAGATCCCTCCATCTTTGTCAGACCATCTGTTTCCTAGATTTCATACCCTTTCTTCTCATGTGTCGAATCAGACCAGTGCTTATACAGGGTTTGTCGCTATGTCACAGGTGTGGGCAAAGGTCAGTAGGTCAGTGAAGGGCAGACTTTTCAATAAACGGCACTAGGTTAATCAGCATCATATGATAACAATACTGAAACTGGCTTCTACTTCAATCATCCTCAGAATCAACCCCAAGTGGATTATAAACATAAGTTTGAAAGGCAAAACAATAAAGCTTCTAGAAGACAACACAGAAAAATAGCTCCATGATCTCAGGCTATGAAAAGATTGTTTCGGCAAGACACAAAAAGCACTAACCATAAATTTAAAATTACGAACATCAGCTCTTCAAAAGACACTGTAAGAAGACAATAATGACACGCACAGTGGAACGTCTGCAACACACTTAACTAATAAGGGACAGTGGGGAGAATACGGAAGAACTCCTCCCAGTCACTGAGAAAAAGACAAGCAACCCAACAGAAAACTGAATAAAAGGCATGTCCTTCACAAAAGAGTGCTTACCCAAAAGGCCGATAAACATGTAAAACGGCGCTCAATTTCATTAGAAATCAGCAAAAGACAATAAAACCACAATGACACACCATTCTCCCGAGATTAACGAAAGAAGTGCGAATCTGGCAAAAGCAAGCGCCGGCAAGGATATGAGGCAAAGTGCACCGCTAGTGGGAACATAACACGGGCACAGCGACTTGCGAAAACAATTTAGCATCATCCAGCGAGAGCGAAGCTTTGCGGCCCGTTCAGTCCAGCGTTCCCATGTGCCTGTCTGCGCCAGCCGACGTGAACAGAAGACGCTCACGACCACTTCGTCTGCACTGACAAAACGCTGGAACTAACTCAGGGTCCCGAGACAGGAGAAAGGACAGACAAATTATGACACAGTCAAAGAGTGGGTAGTATATAGTGACACAAATAAACTACACCTATGGGCAATACAAGTGAATCAGGATAAAAAGGATACCTACTGCGTGAATCCATTTGTATAAAGTTCAAAAGTGGACAAAAACTAAGGTATATTAATTATATATAAGAAGTGGTGGGGGAGAAGTGGAGATAACTATACTTAAAAACAATAAAAAAATACTACAAAAAAAGGATCTATGTGATAAACTGCAGAGATAATAAATTGTGGACCCATGACATTGGTTACCTTTGCCATAGGTGGGGGACAGGAGATATAACCTGAATGAGGCATCCAAGAGAGTGTCGAAGAGGTTGGCAGTTTAATTAAGTTGACTCGGTGGTAGAGATTCAGCTGTTCTTTTTGTTAAACCATATATATGAGGTCTGTCCGGAAAAAGGCTAGCAATTGTTAATGTAAGGTCTGTACATCAGTGTAACCTGGCAGCCAAGCACAGCAGACTGGAATGAGCATGCAAGAACAATGACTTCACTGCACTAGTCGGTGGGGTGGTAGGCGCCATTGAGTGAGCACATGTACCATGTGGGCATTACATTCAAATGACTGAGCGGGTAAAGCAACGAATCTGCATCAAATTTTGCATTAGGCTTGAACATTCCTGTGTGGAAACTATTCGGATGATTCAGAAGGCCACAACTATGGGCATCTGGTGACTGGCAGCTTCATCACAGCGACATGCCCACTCATGAATCATGTCTCCTGCAGAGTTTTTTGGCAAAACATCAGATCACCCAGGTGAGTCAGCCCCATCACAGCCCCAACTGGGCACCCTGCAAATTCTGTTTTTTCTCAAAACTAAAATCACTTCTGAAAGGAAAGAGATTTCAGACCATCGATGAGATTCAGGAAAATA
Organism: Tonatia bakeri; assembly: GCA_004024845.1. Lineage (NCBI taxonomy): Eukaryota > Metazoa > Chordata > Mammalia > Chiroptera > Phyllostomidae > Tonatia > Tonatia bakeri. The sequence continues at coordinate 95,064 of PVIA01006176.1, forward strand.
TGACGGGGCAGCTGATGGCTATTGAAGAACTATGCGAGATGCCTACTTTTAGGGGACTGAGGTGTCACTGTCCTATGTACAATGTTTCCTATATCTTGTATCTTCTTCAATAAATGTGCCTAGTGTTCACAGCACATGGCCGGATACCTTCTGGACAGACCTCGTATGTACATTATCTACTCTCTTGTACTTGTATGCCATAACAAAAAATGTTAAGAAACAGTCTGCAGATCCCCTCACCTGCCCTGGAGTGCTGGGAACACAACTGCCGTGGGCCGGCAGGCATAGTCGGGTGGGGAGTAAGTGCAAGTCTCTTAGTAAGGAGACACCAAGCCCCTTCCCTTTCTCAGCTCCCCACTGACTGTAACACTCTTTAACTGCTGCCCCGCTGAGTTCAACGTATCAGTGACAGCATATCATGTGCCCATCTCTGCGTATAACGCATCACAATGTCACACAGGTCCCACCTTTCTCTAACTGCATTGTGGCCACCTGTCCTGTGTTTACTACTCGGCCTCCACAGTGGGCAGCACATCACTCATGCTCAGCACGGAGAGCTGGCAGCAGCTACATCTGTCACCGTCGTCACATTTCACCTGTGTTTGCGCCATGGCTGGCTTTGCTGTGTGTGCACTGGAGTAGTCACTTCAAAAAACACAGTCTGCGATGCAAATGCAGTGCTATTTTGTTTTGGAATTTGATCATGTGATCAAGTGGCCAGGAAAAATGAAAACTTACCTCTGCCACTTCCTGTTGAAAAGTCAGGGTCATCTGAGTTCTGCCATAAACAAAAGGTCCGTCTCTTTGGGAAACATTTTCAAGCCACTTGATTATCAGTGGAGTTGATACATTAAAAGGCAGATTTCCAATAATATGTACATTCGGAGGGTCTGTTGGCAGGAGGAAAAAACAACTTGAAATGGTTTCATCAATATATTTTGAATACAATTTTACTGAAGAGTAAAGTCAAACTAACTATTAATAGCATCCAATAAAAATAAATGAAAAAACTATGGCTGAGTATTTTCTTTATCCTTCAAAAGCAATGTTTTTTCATGATTGGCTTTGAATTAAGGAAAAAATTCTATCTACTCTATTCTTTGGACTCTAAGATGCACTCCCCCCAAATTTGGGAGGAAAGGGGGGGTGCGTCTTACAGTCTCAACACAGCTTACCTGGCTCGAGTCGGAGGGGGGGAAGGGGTGGGGGCTTATGTTATTTATGTTATTAAATATTTTACCACATTTTTGGTTCAAAAATTTTTCCCCTATTTTCCTCCTCTAAAACCTAGGTGCATCTTACAGTCCGAAAAATTTGGTAATTAGTATTTAGTCAGTGAAAGTCCTCAGATTTTTGGCTTAGGAAAATATGCAAAAGAACTGGTTTGAGGAAAAAGATAATTTGCTTCAGACATTAAGAGGTCCAAGTGCTTGTGCGGCACCCAGAGGAACCTGTCGGGGGCTGGGGACCCCAGGAAGGGACGCTGCCTGGGTGTGCAGTTCTAAGTGTCTGCGGTGTGCAGGTGGGAGGGGAGACCACAGGAGAGGAGCAATCCAGGCAACTCTGCTGCAGAAAAGAAGACGCCCACGAGGAAAAAACATCTCAGAAACACCATGTGAGAGGTGGCGAAAAAAATAACCACCAGCAAAGAAGAGTTAGAGAAAGCTGACAGCGATGTCAGTGTTCAACAGGAGGGCCTGGTACCAGGGAAGACAGGAGCAGTGAAGTCTTCCAGAAGGCAGCAGGTAACAGTCAAGTGGGCCTGGGAGAAGCCAGTCAGTAAGGGCTTGAAGCACTCAGAGCTCACGGTGGTGGGCAGGGCAGCAACGTGAAGGCAGAGGGGCACGCTGGAAAGTAGGGGGGCGGGCAGCAGCGACCACGCCGAAGGAGACTGGCCACAGAGCCGGACACACGGTGGTAGCTGGATGGGGTGCACCTGGATTGCTCCTACACTTGTCCCGAGGGGTCTGTAGGCAAAAATCTCTGCGTTCCACAGGGCTGGAGCCCAGGGGTTCTCTGTGCACACGGCCCGTGAATGGAGAGTGCCTCGCTGAGTGTGGGAGACAATGGAGATAAAAGAAAGGTTTGGATGTGGCTTGGTTTACTAAAATCCCCTTTTTTTGTTTACCATTTGGAAAAAGTTAACACCTCATAGTTCACCCCATCCTTATGTGGAATCTTAAAAATGCCAAGTTTATTTGAACACAACCCAAAGCATTTGAAAAATAAGACAAATAAATTATAGAATTAAGAAAAAGTAATTACATTTTATATTTTGGAAGAAAGTGGAAAAGCAGGATAAAATTACAATGCATATTAACTATTTATTCTGCTTAGCTAATTTTGAATAAATACATAGCATTTGTAATAAATATAAAATATAAATATTTCTAACATAAATAATTACAAAAAATAAGAAAACCGATCCAAAATCACTTACCATCCTCCCACTGTCTTTTAAGACTTTCTGGAAAAGCCCTTTCGACCTTAAACGTTAACACATCTCCATGGACAATCCTCAGCTTTCCGGGGGCTGCATCAGAAAGCATCTGGTTTACAGAAAGATCAAGAAAGTGAGCTCATGCACTTTGCCAAATACTGAAACTAACTTTTTTACTTCAAATCTGTGCATTATTAAATCTGAAAAGGCAGAGACTACGAGAAATCGTTAATGAACTAACAGCGAATGGTACCCACCACAATAGACTACTATGGTGGCTTCCTTTTACCACATTAGTGACGGGGACGGTAACAGACGACAGTATAAAAATAGCTTATAATTTCACAAATGATATAGTAACATAATTTTGACCCTCAGAATGACTTTTATTTCTGTGTGGATGTAGCAAAAACTCAACTCCTATCTCTAAGTTTTTAAATTAGAGGCTAGGCATCATAATGCAATACTGAGAATTAGGAGTAAATCACATGAAAGACGAGCTTAATTCAACTGAATCTTTATAGCCTGAATATCCACACAGGGTTCCCTATGTCACCGAGATCTGTAACCTCATCTGTGGGGACAGCCACACCAGGGAGGAAGTCCCCAAGCCTGGCCGAGCTGCAGGGTCACCCGGAGGCACTCCCAGGCTGCCCTAATCTCAATACTTCCTCATCCACAGGCACTTCCAACCAGATGAAATTATCCCGCACGTTTTAATAGCTTCGCCCCTGCCGATTTCTACCTCCTAATCATTTGCCTCCCTTCCCCTTCCTTCGACTTTTCTGAGTGAAAGAGAAAAAGAAAGCGGGGCGGGGAGCAGTGAAGTGCCCTGTCCTGTGACACCTTTCTTCCTTCACCCCATCCCCTTCCGCGCCACACCTTGGAAACACTGTCACAGCACTGCACTGCGGGCACCTGGCTGAAAGAGCATCAGAGCTACGCCAGCTGTACATTTGTATCATGTTAAGTGCCCCTGTATCCAACACAAAACCTGATTCTTGAAGTCCTTGGTAAATAAAACCAGATGCAGCCCCTGAGCTTATCAAGTTTAAAATACAGGAATGACTATAATCAGTGAGAACAAACACCAGTAAAGTAGATTACAAAGGAAGAGGTGACCATCTTCCACATTAAGTCTCAGCTCAGGGAACTCAGCACCCCTCCGTCTTGCTTCTTTAGCTCAATCCAAGCTAATTTCTCTTCTCTTTTCTTGCCTAACTCAGGCAACTGGCAGGAAGGATGAAAGAAACATCACACAAGCCAAAGAGAAGTCAGGAGGGGGCCAGTTTGTAGATTACGCTGGCCTTTGGGTCAACACTGAGCCTTGCACATGCTTCTTTGTAGCACTTACAACACACTGTATCACACTGATGGATCTAGAGGTTTCCTTCCCCGTGACACTGTGTGTTCCTAAGGGCAGCACCTGTTTCTTACCTACATTAATGTCCCCTGCAGTTACAACAGTATAGGGCGGGTGCTTCATACACATTTGATAAGTGGACGACTAGATGGCATTCAGTTTTTTTGCGAAGCTGGAAACTTCCTCACCTAGCCTGTGGATTTTGGGTTCCTCAAATTTGTAAGGTCAATTAACTTACAAAGACTTATTTCACTGATAATTCAGGCAGAATTATACAAGTAAGTAATGTTTCAGAAATACAGAGCTGAATTGTCTACAATGGTAAGATGCTAAACATTTAAGTTTGGGAATCATCTAAGTTGATATATTTAGCCATAGTAGTTCAGCAAAAATAACTGCATACCTCTGATACTAAAGTACTTATGGATTGTTTTAAATTACCATAATTTGTTAAAACTTAATTTGATGAGTTCCAGACAAATCTTAGAAAACGTAACAACTGCAATACACTATAAATAAAACAGGAGATAGCTCTCTATAGGACAGGCGCTTACTACATAAAAACTGTGTATTTAACGATAGCATTTACTGTCAATGAAGAACATTAGAATTTTTCTATAATTATGCTTTACATAATTAAAACAAAACAAATTAGCATACCAAAAACAAAGAGGCAGAACTAAAAGCCTGTGTTTCACAATGTTAATATATAGAAGGTAATTAAGTAATTAGTAATTAAGACCAAAACAAAACAATGTAAACTGAGCTCTCTGGCATTAATTTCCGTGCTCTGGTAACTCAGCCACAAATTTAACAGTGTGTTAAATTTTCCCACACTGATGTACACGGCCATATACAAGAAACTGATCCAACACATTTATCTTCCTTCCTTAGGTTCGAAGTTACATTTCTATTATATATTTTTTGGATTCCCCTTCAGGTTTAAGTCTCGGTCAATGACAGCCAAACCCTCCCGTGCTGTAAAAGGTCTACCTCTTCCATGACCACTTCGTAGCCTGATCTCCCACCTCCCAACCCCCCAGGCAGGAGGTGTTCACAGCTGTGTGTGAAGGGTCTGGAGCAGCTCTGGGGGGAAAGGTGCTACTCACACCGAAATGGCAGTACGATTACAGATAATAGCCATTTAAACACCCAATGATACTCAGCAATGACACAGGCTTTCTAACTAACCACTTACAGAGAAAAATGTTTTTATCATTATAATATCTGGGGGTGCTGGAGGACTGGGAAAGGTCACTATTATAGCCCTTCAAGAATAACAGTGGTGCATTGCACTTCAAAGCCCTAGGGGTATTACCTCCTAACATGCTCAAAGGCACAGAGGGTTATTAATGCAGGCACTTGTGTACAGCCAAATGAGTACTACTATGGGCACTCTTAAACTGTTCTAGCATATTTTTAAAGATTTTATTTATTCATTTTTAGAGAGGAGAAGGGAAAGAGAAAGAGAGGGAGAAAAACATCAATGTGTGGTCACTTTCCACACACCCCCCACCAGGGACCAAGTCTGCAACCCAAGCATGTGCCCTGACTGGGAACTGAACCCACGACTCTTTGGTTTGTAGGCCTGCCCTCAATCCACTGAACCACATCAGCAGGGCTGTTCTATCATTTTTATTTTAGTTTTCAATCCTACATTCTTTTAAAATGTGACGTAAGTAAGCTTAGCGTAAAGGCATACATTAAGTAAGGCTGTAAGAAACAGCCAAACCATGAAAAGAAGTGTATATGTGTATGTAAATCGCGGGAGCCAACCGCCCTAGAGATGTTAGTGCTCATGACCGCTGTACTAGACTATAAAATTCTTACTCTTATTGGAAGAAATTACACCAAATATCCAAGAGAGAAGGTGTTTTCCCCCCTGCTGTTAGGTTTTGTAAAGGGCACATGTCACAACATAACGGAGAACAGCTCTATGAAAGAAAAGCAAGGCAAAGAAAAGCAATGAGCGCATTCTTCATATGGTCACTAAAAATCTCTTCTAACAAGTCAAGGTCCTACCGTACACTTTTCTATGGGAGAAAGTAACGAGGGTCCACCTAGGTAGTGTGTTGGTGATCTAAGTAGATGATGAAAGAATTTATGCAATTCTTGGAACGTGCATACAATTATAAATGCCTTGAGAACAAAAATCTGTATCCAACAGCCATCCTGTATAGCTCAGGCCACCTCCTCACGGCAAGGCGCTCACAGCAGCCCCCACTGCACGGTGGGCAAAGCACTGATCACACGGCTCAGCGGCATCCCCTTGGTCCCAACTCAGCAGGAGTCCAACCACTGCTGACGTGAGGGCGGGGCAAGACTCTTAGGCAAACTACATGAGAATAAAAAAATCTGTGACAGGGAACATGGCAGGTGGAAAATAAAAATTTTTATTCTCATATAGAATACATAGAAAAGACTAATGCTATTTTTTCCAAAGGAATTCAGGATGTTACAATAGACTTTTCTTGGGTATGGATTACTGCCTGATTTCCAAAAGGGAGCTTGCTTTGCTTTCTAAACAGGACCCGAACACGTACAGTAGAAGCTCATTTACTCAGCCTCACGAAGGAATTAGATGTCTGATTTAGTGAGTTTTCTATTCAACCATGTTTGCTCCTTTAAGTGTTAACATTTCTTAAAAAGACATACATGGAAATCCTTCTACACTTTACTGCACAATTCCCTCCTTAAAGCCGA